>JAVSCE010012114.1:0-228350 GCA_032199065.1 Smutsia gigantea
TAATTGATAATAATATCGGTTATACTTTTTAAGCCCTTCCTATGGCCAGGTAGTATGTTAAAGAGTTGTGGTTTAAGTGTCTTTTTAAATCCTCACAACATCCTATGAATAAGCATCACTGCATCCATTTAATGGCTAAGTTCAGTGATGCTAAAGAGGTTAGAGTTGACTTTCCCAAGGTCACACAAATAGTAAATTGAGATTGGAATTCAAGGTAATCTGACTCAATGACAAGTATTGGTAATGTTTTTTTAAAAATCGGTTAAAACACCCTTAACTATATATTTGTAAAACAAGATGCACCATCAGTCTATAAAGGCAATTCTTCTTTGTGTGCCAACTAGAGTCAGATCACCTAGGTTCAAAGCCAGTGTCTGCTCGGGCAGGCAATGCTAGTTTTCTGTCATTTAAATGTCAATGCCTGTTACATGGGGTTGTGGGGATTGAATTCAATAATCTCGCAAAGCACATTGCCTAATACAAATAATGCATTTGATATGTGGTAGCTATTATTATTACACCTCTTATTGTTGTGGTGGTTGTTACTCTATTTCCATTAGAGAAGATGTCACATACGTCGACACGACTTCAGGGGAGTTGAATGAAACGTTTATGGCTCTGTAATTCCATGCTGCTCCCTCTGTGATCTCTGACACCTAAAAAGATCACAAACATTTCTATCTTTATCCTAACCAGGACAGACTTACAATAATCCACTGTAGATTGTATCTGTGGAACAGCAGGTGTTCAGCTTCCGCAGAGTTGACTGCCCCAGGATAAAGGTTCCAATTGTTAATCGAATTTTTCTCCCAGCTTGCTTTCCTTTAACATATATCCTCTTGGGTTGAATTCAGATGGACTGAGCTTCTATTGGGTGCTCAACGTTGTGCATTTCCCACACAGTTTTTTACCCCTGGAGACTCAGGAAATTAACTCTTCTGATGGAGATACTGCTAGTGATATAGCTCATGTGAACTTGTAACGCTGATGGTTTCAAAATATTTGGGCAAAGTGATAAAAAAAATTTTATAACCAGTGGTTTAATAACTCAGCTATCCCTAAATTTTAAATGTGTAGTTTTCCTGGGCCTCCTAAGGATATTTAATTGATTTGACTACTGTTTGGAGGTGACTGGCATGTGTAGGTAAAAAGTTCTTGGTTTGAGGAACCGGTAGTAATGGAGCCATATAGTTTATTTAGTGAAGCTCTCTTCCTAAATAAAACTAGTCTTTAAGATGAAGCACTCCTAAAAACCCTAAGGAGATCAACTTTCATTAAAAAATATTGAAAGTAGAGGGAAGAAAGAAGATCAGAAGAAACGTATGAGAAAGAGAATTGAAATTTTTAAATCATTATGCATTGGTAGTTTATTGTACAGTGAAAAACTGTAGTTACTACTGATTAAGTGGCTACTGAGAGAAAGTCCTTCTGTTAAGTTTGTTGGGACTTTTAAAAAGATATATTGATTCTGCCTTTAGAAAGCTTGTCCATAGTCTTTAGGAGAGAGAAGCTGATAACCAAGGACAAGGTAGGAAATGAGGAAGGTCACAAGAAAGGAAGATGAAGCACAAATGAAAAAAACTAAGAGGAAAGGGAGGAAGTGACGACAGGGGAACGGGATCTTAGGGTGGGAGGTTTTGTTTAGGTAACAAAGTGGAAGAGCAGAGGAAATGTCAGAGCAGAGTCTGAATAGATCCAAGTGCTGTTTAATTTGGTTTGGTCAGACTGAAGGGTATATGAAGAATGCTAAGAGCAAAAATGGTGGAGATTTTGTTTGGTTATTATGGGAGGTCTGGTATACTGCTGTAGAAATAAAAAGCATACTTCTGGTGGCATTAGGGATAGTAGCAGAGAGATCCCAGCAGAGTGTCTCTTTCATACACAAGGATGAGAGTCGCAGAGGAGTTTTAGAGTACCTTTGTCTCCTGTTTCCCACATTTGTGACATTGTTTCACATGGCCTTGATATATTGATTTATCTAAACAAAGAAAGTTATTTTTTCAGGAAATGATTGTTATAAACACCAAATTCATGGGGCTTACAAAATCATTAGCCCTGAAGTGTTTTACACATTGTAGGATCTAACTTGTGAATTCTGCTGCCCTGTGTTCCTTCATGTCCCCCTTTGATCATTCCTTAGTATAAGGGAACTTACAGAGAGCCATCTTAATTCCTCAGTTAATTTTTTCTGTCCTTCCTTTTTGGCAGGTAAAGTCTTTATCATACCTTGATTTCTGCATATGGATAATGTTGACTTTTCCTCCTTTGACTCCTCTCTCTTCCACATCATTTATTTAGCCCCTGTCAATCCTTTTCACATGCTTCATCTTGTTCCTGTCTCTTAATTCAAATAATGCCTAAGGGAATGGCAAATTATAGGCTTGTTCATGGCTCCTTAGGGTCACTAGAGAATACCTGATATCCTGAATGCTGACTCTAAGAATGTCAAAGCTCTACTCTTCACAAGCAGTGAACAGATATCTATCAAGAATTTGTAATGTTCTAATCGCTTTATACGGACAAGATTTAGCAAAGAGTAAGACAAATGGGGAACCACTGTTTCATGGAAATTATATTCAAGTGGGAAAGAGGAAAATACACACACAGCCACCAAGAACCTTATATAAATAAATTGAGAAACAAATGAGAAATAGATGCTGATTGGGTCATGGGGACTTCTCTGCAGAGACTTTTACACTGTGATCTGGATGTCAAAAAGCCAGCCATGCAAAGTTCAGGGATGTCAAACAAAAACCTGAGCTGGGCAGTAGTTAAATCAGCAAAAACAGATTTTATTTAGGACTATTGCAATGGGGGAAAGAGACCTAAGTACAAAATGAGGTTCAATTTCATCCAAATACAGCATGAGTGAGTGGGAATTCATAGCCAAGGAATAGGGTGCGTGTTGGTGGATGGAAAATTACTAAGAGGAAACATCAAGGATAAGGAGGCTTCTGGCTACACTGACCTAATAATATTACTGTTGAAGTCAAGCCAGGGTGATCAGACATCACCTAGGGGATGGTGGAAGATAAAAAACTCAGTCAGATTTCAAGGGTGATCAGATATTGAGCGGAGAGGGTGTTTCTGGTTAAACTGACTTTAGCAGGGATATTACTAAAATTGGATTTTACAAGGAAGTGCACACATAGGTCTAGAGAAAGATTCAGGAGCCTGACCCCTGTGTGGCCAAGCAAAGATTTTTTTTTATGGAACCTAATATTTTAGCATACTGTCCATCTGGGATCATCCTTGCAGAACAGACCCTCTCCCTGATGGATACTTTGCCTTGAGTTCTTTTTTCTATTCCTTCTAGACTTCTGTGCAGTGTGGAATGGCAAGCAGAATCTGAGAGTCTGTAGTAGCACAGTGGAGGAAATAGTTCTTTACAAGTGGATTGTGTCTAAAGGGCATCCCATGGCTAGAGCAGAAGGCGAGCGACTGTGCAAGATCCAGCCCTGGGATGGAAATAATCAAAGTAGACATTTGTGACAGACATTGTGATCCTTGGGAATGCTGGCTGCTGCCTGGATAGATTCCCATAAAGGTGTTACTCGGGTGGATTTTCCCTGGTTCAGTATGAGTCTTCAATCTCTAAGCTCAGAAAGTCGATCATCAGATGTCTAGAGTAACCAAGATATGGTAGCTGAGCTCAAGAGATGGGTCTCAGTTTGTGCAGGCAGCTATAACAAAATACCACAGATGGGGTGACATAAATAAAAGACATTTATTTTTTGTAGTTCTGAAGGCTGATCAGGGTGCCAGCATAGTCGTGTTCTTGTTGGGTTCCAGGATACAGACCGCTGACCTCTTTTGTGTCTTTGCATGGAGAAGGGGATGGGAGTTCTGTGGGGGTACCTTTCATAGGAGCACTGAGGGATGAGTTAATTACCTCACAAGAGCCACACCTTCTAACACTATAATATTGGGTATTGAGTCCAACATGTGAATTTGGGATGGTGGACACAGACATGTAGACCATAGCAGTATATGAAACCTGAATTCCACGTTGCTTGTTTCTCATGAGAAACACAGACATAATATTTTAGAAAAAAAAAAAATAATAAAAAATTTGCTGATGAATCTGAAGTTAGGAAGAGAACTCATAAGAATCATATATGTAGTGGCTTGGGCTCTATGAGTATGCTGGCTCCATCCCCACAAACAGGAATATAACAGGGGACCAGATGCCCTGGGCCCTGCTGGGGGGCCACCACCATTTTGCTCTGTGAGTCTCCTGGTCTTATCTTCCCTGTGGCGGGAAAGCCAGGCTCTGGTTTGTCTTCCTTTACATAAATGAATACTTTCACTCTGATTCCAGTCCAGTCTTTTTTACCAGAAAGTAAGTAATCTCTTTTTATATCTCTTCTCTGAATCATCCTGTGGTGATTTTATAATACTCAGAAGACAACTTTACTTCTTTAATTTCTTTACTCTGAAGGATGCTTTCTGTTTCCCTAGTTCTTTGCCCTGGTTCTGTGAAAAGAACAATAGCATTTTTCTGTAAGATAGTCACACAAGCAGGAAATTAATTTTGAGATTTTTTTTTTCAGTTAACAAATCAACCCAAAATGCTGTGGCTTAAAACAATAACAATGTATTACTTTTAATTGTCCTGTGAGTTGACTTGGCTTATGTGGGTAGTTCTACTCTGTGTGACATTGTTTGGGGTCTCTTATTTGGCTGTATTCAGTGGGCAGGTGGGATAGATTAGAAGATCCAATAAGGTTTCACTCCTATGAGCTGTCTTTCTTCTGCATATAGCCTCTTCACATGATTAAGTTGAGCTTCTTCATAACATGTTAGTCTAAGAGGTCTTATATGGCAATTGGCTTTTAAGGTAAGGAAGTGAAAGCTGTCAGTTCTCTTAAGTACAAAATTCAGAATTTCACTTCTACCATTCAGTGGTCAAGGTAAGTCAAAAGGCCATCCCTGATTAGAGGAGTGGGAGATAGACTCTACCTATTGATAGGTGGAAAGCTTACAAGGAGGGAAAGAATTGATGGTGGCTATCTTTGAAAACTCTGGTCACATTGTGTCTTATAGGCAACATACTCTCACCCTCTTGCCCAAATATGTCCTTGCATTACATCAGGTTGAAATCTAGGATTTCATCATGTATATCATGCCCATGTGCCATGAGGCTTCTTGAGTGGAATTCTTCATATGCAAAGGCCTTTGAACTAAAAGTACAATTTATCTGCACTACAAAACCTAACATAGACTAGCAGGCCAGGAGCAGGAAAACTGCAATGTACAATCTTGTTGGAAAAAATGGGGGCTGGAAGTTGGGGAGGCACATAAAGTCACCAGCTCATAGCGATTTGGAAGTCCAGCTGTGCACATGTGCCCTGTTCTACCTATTTCAAGGGCAGAAAATATTTATTGATTAGGGCCCAGTTCTGCTCTCTGGTTTTGGTTCTCTATGGCTTTTTCCTTTGCTCTCTGAGCTCTTAAATCTGCTCTGCAAGTCATCCTTTTCTGTCTACAAGAAATAACCTTATCTGAGTAGTTTTCTCAGTATCTTCAATCCCTGAAAAAGTTGGGGATGCAAAGTCATTTTTAATTTAAATTTGACTGTTTCTGTCCCTTTTAGTCCAAGTTGGCAAAACTCCTTTGTAATCTTTGTGGACTTCCTGTACATAAAATTATAGTCTATTTCATTAGGCAAAAGACAAACACAAATTGTTTTGGGACAGGCCTCTCTCTTCTTAGGGTTATGGTTATATCTTAAAAGATTCTTTCAGTTCACTACCTTCCATCTTTCAGAGATCTCAACATGGGATCTTTTAGTCACACCCCTTAATCTGTTTTTTACCTCAAAGCCACACTTTACAAAGCTCTGGATTTGACCTTTGCCCAAGACCATTTTTTAACTTTGAACACCTTTTGCTGTTCAGAGAAGGCTCTTTGCACGTCCTGTGTTGGAACTGTTAATTGTCATTTTTGCTGGAGAACTGAATGGCTTCCTTCCTCAGTTCCCTTCCTCAGTTCTTTCTTTTTTTTAATATAATTTATTTTATTATCATTAATCTACAATTACATGTGCAATATTATGGTTATTAAACTACCCCTTCATCAGGTCCCCCCCACCAACCCCATTACAGTCACTGTCCATCAGCATAATGAGATGCTATAGAATCACTACTTGTCTTCTCTGAGTTGTACAGCCCTCCCAGTGCCCCCCCAACATTACATCTGCTAATCGTAATGCCCCTTTTCCCTCTTATCCCTCCCTTCCCACCCATCTTCCCCAGTCCCTTTCCCTTTGGTAACTATTAGTCCATTCTTGGGTTCTGTGAGTCTGCTGCTGTTTTGTTCCTTCAGTATTTTTTCTTTGTTCTTATACTCCACATATGAGTGAAATCATTTGATACTTGTCTTTTTCAGCTTGGCTTATTTCACTGAGCATAATACCCTTCCTCAGTTCTTGCAATCCTTCACCACACATGGCTAAAACAAGCCAAGTAATACTTTTCACATTCTTCCAGAATTCTCCTCAATCAGGTACACAAATTCATTAGGTTCATTTTGTATTTTCTGCATTACCACAGACAACAGTCTTGCCAAATTTTCACCAAACTATAACACAGTTCTCCTTTTGTCTGGACTCAGATAGCCATTTTCTCATCAACATTTCAGCCTCCTCACTGCCCTTCAGGTCTCTGCCACCACCCAGTCCCAAAGCCAATGCGTAAGTTTGAGATTTTTGTTACAGCATCCCCAGGCTTCTGGTACCAGTTTCAGATGTGTATACATGCACGACAAACCACCTCAAAATTTAGAGACATAAAAGCGATGACCATATTTGCTCATAGTTCTGTGGGTCAAGAATTCAATAGGTCATGGTGGGGATGACTTGTCACTGGTTCAGAGTGTCTGCTGTCCTATCTGGAATGACTCAGATACCTGGAAGGGTCACGGAGACAGTATATGGGAGTCATACAGCTGGCATCTTTTCTTCATTATTGATTGAGTTTCTTGGTTCTTTCCCCCTACCTAGCTTGGGCTTTGCCACAGCATGGTGATCTCAGAATAATCAGACTTCTTTCATGGTGCCTGGCTTCCTTTGGGAGATGATGAGAGCTGCCATATTCAAGAGTAGAAGAAATAGACTCCACCTCTTGAGGGACAGGAAAGTGGGCACATACAGGAAGGGAAAGAACTGATGGAGCCCTTCTTGAAGACTACCAACCAGAGACTGTCTGCTTTAGGATTGTTCAAAATTCCTCATCAAACCCATAAGAGATAAGTATATAGGAAATATCTATATACTTATATACTTATAAATGTATATTGTTTCAAACCTTTTCCTTGTTACATAAAATCTACCCATATTTTCTAGTCTGTTTTATCTTTGTTTTCTCAAATGTGGGCTAAAAATTCCAATTTTACTTTATAATTAATGGGTTGAGATGAGTAATTCAAAAAACAGTCGTTCTGATTAAAGTCCTTTATTATCTATACAACAAATGTGAGTACAAGTAAGAATGCACTTCAAAGTAATTTGCCCAAAGTTATGCTCTTTGAGGAAAAGAGATTAGAATCATTCCTTCTTGTTTACACCAAGACTTTTTCAGGCCATTTAAATTTAAGACCCCACTGTTGAGCCAATTCTGTGTCTCACAAAATTTCTATACAAACTTTGATCCAGTCTGAGTTCTTTGTTTTCATTGTTGCCAAATCCAGAACAGTAACTCTGATCCTACACCTCTAAATATGCTCCCTTTTGTGCATGATCACACCTCTTTGGTCCTGCTGTAAGCAGACCAAGGGCATTTGCAACTCTCATACCTATACAAAAAAAAAATACCTTAATTAAAAAAAATGCAATAAAAAGGGAACAGTTTTACAGCTGTATTGTGGAGCCTGTGACTGTGAACATAAAAATATCCCTCAAACCCTTGAAATTGTGAATTGTGAAGTTATTGTGAGCACAATTCTCCTGAAAGTGGGAAATGTGTCTCTCACCTTCCAGAATCAGCCAGTTCTAGGATCACACTGTATGGACGTTGCTTCTCCTCACTGGACTCTCACTTCCCAATTTGAATCACTTATTTAAATATACCTCTATATCCAGAGCTAAAAAGCTATGGTTCCTCATTATAGCATGGGCTGCAAGGTACCATTTAAAATGATACTTCATGCCATATATAAAATAACAAATTAAACAGCTTTCTCCTACCATTGCTTTCCTTTGTTTTCAAAGGTATAAAAGATTGAGGTGAAATTATGAGACTTAAAAAATGTTTAAGAGTAGTTGATACGGAATTTCTATTTCTTCACCAGTAATAAACAGGGTTTGGGCTGGAAAATTTCTAAGAACTCTTCAAATTCTGGGATTTTTGTGGCCAAAGAGACTTTCCATATAGGGAAATACTGTCAGTATTTCCCTGTATTGTGTCTCATTTTTCCATTTCTTGGGTCAAGAACATCACCAGATACTAAAGCATGATTTTACATTACACTTTTTTTTTTAATAAGGAAAAAAATTCTTTCAGAAGGATAGGCTGATAAAGGACATGGTGAATTTCCAAAATTAACTGTGAAAAACAGATCATCCGGGCATGACTGAAAGCCATACATAACCTTTGTGCTCAGATATCTCATTTCAAAAATGTCACTTTCTGCTTATTCAATGCTACTGTTATTATTCTATTTTAAGCATTAAAATTTGTGTTCTGGAGCTGAACAGGAATTATTGCTTCTATCTTTGTGCTTATCAGAAATAATTTAAAATTCAGTCAAGAGCAAAAAAAAAATCACCTTTTTATTATGGTTGAATTTGATTAAATGTTGAAATTTGCAATGCAGTCTTTCTTTTATTAACAATATTTCAGCCTCTACATTTAGACATTAAGACTATTTTAAGTACTTTCTAAAGAAATGACATTTTAAACATGAATTTTTCTTTAATTCTTAATTCCCAAGAGTGAGGTTAAAGTGGAATAAATTACGTGACAACGTCACTAAAAATTTCAGGCTTTACCTTGTAAGGGTAAACTTTAAAAAAAAAATCACATGTGACAGTTGAAACAAACTTTAATTGCTCCATGAATTATTTATTCAACACTTGGTCTCAAGGTAAAACCAGACGATAAATGTAGAGAAAAATTAGTTCATTAGAAAAGAAACTGTTCCTCTTCTGATTTTACAGAGGCTAAACTGTGAGATTTCAAAGAGGATATAACATGGGATGTAGATATTGCCTGGAAAAGTCTCTCAATCTTGAAGTCATGAATTGGTTTATTCATCCAGATCATCTGTAATTTACTTAACTCTTTACTCTCTGTATAATCCTTAATACTCTTACTTCAAATTTGGACTGATAGAAACAGAGACCAGGAAACAAAATGTGATGGAATTTTATGAATATACCTTCATTAGGCTCTCTTCACCCCACAGGGAAAGAGAGAGAAAAGAAGCTTGTTCAGGTAGTAAAGGATCCCTGGGCAAGGCTTCCTGGAGAATTGATTCAGGTGGTGGGCAGAAGACTAGAGTGGAGCAGGGAGTCAATACGCCCAATCAAACAACAGCAGTAAATGAAACAACACCCAGAAAGCGGGTCAGAACCACACAGCAATGTGCGTTGGCACACATCAGAGCTTAGAGAGTCAGACTGAGAAGAAGAACCACAATCACAGGCCTTGTGGTGGAAGGGTACTCCTCATGTCCATGGAGTGTCTCTGTATTTAGCTATACTGTGCCCTCTGTAACCTGGTTTGAGGGGGTGAGGAGGTCTAGGGAAGGTAAAAATTACATTTAGAAGACTGGGAAAGAGTTGTATTAATTCTTAAAAATCACAAAGCTAATTAAAGCGTTCCAATGCCAGAGGATGAAATTAAAGTGGGTGCTCATCACCAGGTCTTTATGTAAGTCCCAGTAAATATACTGCTCTCTAAGCCACCACAAAAGGCCACACTCTGCGTGGCTTAAACATTTATTTGGTCAACAGTTCTTGAGGCCAGAAATTCAAGATCAAGGTGCCAGCATAGTTGGTCTCTGGTGAGAACTCTCTTCCTGTGTGTAGATGGCTGCCTTCTCACTAGGTCTTCACATGCCGGGAGGATGGGAGTGAGCACCTAACCAACGTCTCTTCCTGTAAGGGCCCTAATCCCACCCTCGTGACCTCATCTAAACCTAATTATCTCCCAAAGGCCCCATCTCCAAATACCATCACATTGGGGATTAGGACTTCAACATAGGAATGTGGGGGGCACACAATTTCTTCCATAGTAAATGTCAATTTTGATTATCTCAGTCACCATAAAAGTCACGTATTTTATTCTCCTTGTCAGACAATATTCTGTATTTTGGTTTGGCATTAAGGTTGTCCTCCCTGTACAAGTGGACTGTCTAAATTCCTTCTTAATGAATAAGCGGTTCTACCTTAATTTTGTGTTGTGTTCTGGAATAGAACCTTTTCTTTCTTCAATATGTTCATAGATATGAAGGGTCTTAATTGCATTATTTTCTATTTCTTTTGGCAAACAAAATGAGTGTCATTTGCTCACATTCTGAGTGCAACCCAAGCATTGGTCTTGTCCCTTCCTAAGGCTGCCTTCCTATAATATCTGAGAGGAGGGATGCTGGTTTAAGGGTTGTTCTTGAGGCTGCTGCTTCCCTGAGTATCGTATCACTCCAATCTCTACCATTGACCCCTCACTGCCTGGGAATCCTGGGCTATGTTCTCTTCTCAATGCAATGATCCTGCTAGGCTTGGGCTCAGCAGATGCCCGAATTCTACCTCCCCTGTTAGTTCTTTCCATACAACTATCCTAGTCCAGGTAGGAATATCAGACTTTAGGGAAGGGTCAAAGAAAACAAAAGTGAATTATAATTTAGGTGGGAGAAAAATAAATACATTATTCTAGGTATGACTGTTCCTATAGTGAAGTTATCCATCTCATGGACACATTAATTCTTAGCTGTAGGTTAACCCTCCATGCACAGAGCACCTCACTATTCAGACTCTCTTCCCCTAAGGATTCCCCCAACCCCAAAGCATTCAATCTCTAGAATCCAATAGTCAGTGGCAAATATTTTTCCACCATGAGTTACTTAGCCTAGAACGAGACCCTGAGGTGGACGAGGGCAGGAAGCAAAGTTCAGAAGAGTACTCTGGTGGTTTTGTTCTCCTATGACATGATTCTTTCAAAATCCTGCCAGTACTAAGTTGACCCTGTTCAGTGTTGTATACTTTTACTTTATTGGGCTCAGACTTATTTAAATTGTGAAAATTAATAAACCCAGTAGATTTCAAAGCCAGTACAATTTAAGACCAGGGAGAGATACAGAGAGGAGATATTGGTCATTTTGGGTCCCTTCTAAAGAACTCTCTGAGTACTTTTCACTCGATATGTCTCTCAGCTTTTCGCTTGGGGCACTAAAAGACTTCACTGCTAGACCCCCCTGGAGAATGACATCTAGTTTTTCCTGATATGAGTAAAAGGAAAAGTCTAGCTACATAAAGAAACTTGCCTTCAGAAAGGTGTTGGTAGTGAGAAAAATCATCATAATGGGCAGAATGGAACAGAATATTTGAAAGCAGGAATGACCTAGAGAAGTGAAAGTCACAGCCTTCTAGAATATTTGATGGGTTCCCTTTGTCTGAAGGCATGATTGATGTGTGCAGCAGCTGCCTGACTAATCTTTAAGCACTTGCTTTTCCTTTAGCAAGTTTTAGAAAAGCTACTGTTTTGTAAGTATGCCAGTTGAAAAAAAAAAAAAGGGAGATTTCAGGTGTTTCTTGATTACCTGCTTTGGGATGCCCCCCCTCCCTTAAGGCCACAAATTATAGAGAGGCCTGTTATTATCTCATAATTTTATACCTTTAAGCTATATTGTCAACTTACATTATATACCACCATTTACCACAAGCAACTACATTCTGCCACATTGCATAATAATGATAATCACTGTAATCATATATCAACACAATGAGATAATGAGATAACAAGACTCCAGTACCTTCCCTGCATGCTAAACAATTGATTTCAGTCAGACATGTTGCCAGCCCGTTCCACCCTATTGTATGGTGTCAGAAGTTTATGCACTGTCAAAAGGAGGGCTTCCAGCAGGCTCTGGGATGCACTGGTACATATCTGTTGTGAGTTTCCAGAAGTTATTCTTGAAATTTACACATTATTCTCTGGATCCTTCTCTTGTAAAACTCTAGATAGGATTCTAATGTGTCACTGTAACATCTCTAATAAGTTCATTTCAAGACAGCATTTGGGATATCATAAGAGATCTTACTTAAAAAAAAGAAAAGAAAAAAAAACAGAAATACACCATAATCAGCAATACCTGGAGATTGGAGATTAACTTGTCTAGCTTCGTAAGATTTTCACATCAATTTCCCCCAAAAGTATCAAACCCATCTGTATAGTAGTTACTTTTCTGAGCTGAGGAAGAGATTAAGTGAAGCCGACTGGGGCATTTTTATCCTAAATGAAAGTAAGTTGTGATCACGTGCAATAGCCACATCATTAAAAGGACTCCATTCCCATGGTATTTTTGTAACCATTTGTGCTAACAGAAACTCTAGGCTTTCTGTTGTTGTTTTTTCCCCCTGAGTTTCTGGCTTAGTTCTTGAAAGTTTTAATCTTTATGAAATCTGTGATTGTTTTTATCCAACATGGTTTATCTGAAGGCTTCTATTTAGAAATCCTAAGGCAAAGAGAAGAATAATCCTGGTTTTAAGGCATTTAACAGTGCTGAATTACTAATATTAATTGAAGATTAATACTACTAATATTATTCTGTCATCAGACTTTTCCAAATATGGAAAATGTTTGACTTCTGCTTGATTTTTAGTCTCAGCCTCAAGCTAGAAATGAAGCAGACACCCCTTCCATCAAAAGTTTATAGGCATAAATCCTAGTGCAAACATTTTTTGAAAGCTTTCCTTCCAACGTGGATACCCCAGGTCACTCTCCCGCGCTCTGTCCTGATGGCGGAGAGGAGCCTAGGGCTCTGCACCATGATGTACAGCCCTTTTGCAGGACTCTGGAGATGCAGCTGGGCCTTGAGTCGGCCCCTGTATATTCCTACACCTTCTCAGAGTCCTATGGACAATAACTGAGGGGACACACCATGCAGGAAACATCTACTATCGTATAATGTAAAGTTTAAGTAAGATCATAAATAAAATAAGAGTATAATCCTCAAAAAAGAAGAAAGAAAAGAGAGCTTTCCTATTGTACTCATCTGTTTTACTTTTTATTATTATTATTATTATTATTTTTAGTGTCGGCTAAACCAAGACCCCACAGCGATGAATATTCAAAGAAGATTCCTCCTCCCAAACCCAAGCGGAATCCAAACACTCAGCTCAGCACGTCCTTTGATGAGACGTATATCAAAAAGCACGGGCCGCGGAGGACGTCGCTCACGCGGGACGCGTCCCTCTCCCAGGTCAGCAGCCCCGCGGGGGACCCCGAGGAGGAGGAGCCCGTGTACATCGAGATGGTGGGGAACATTCTGAGAGACTTCAGGAGGGAGGACGACGACCAGAGTGAGGCCGTCTATGAGGAAATGAAATACCCCATTTTTGACGACTTAGGCCAAGATTCAAAATGTGACCTTGACCATCACAGCTGTTCTTCGCAGTGTGCTACTCCCACGGTGCCTGACCTGGACTTGGCCAGGTCCTCAGGGCCATGTACTCCCAAGGGTGTGCTCTGTGACATCCCCCCGCCCTTCCCCAACCTGCTGTCCCACAGACCCCCGCTGCTGGTGTTCCCGCCCGCGCCCGTGCAGTGCTCGCCCAACTCCGACGAGTCTCCGCTCACCCCGCTGGAGGTCACCAGGCTCCCGGTGCTGGAAAACGTGTCCTACATGAAGCAGCAGGCCGGGGCGTCCCCGTCCTCGCTGCCCCCTCACACCCCGGGCCACCCCAAGCCGGAGAAGGACCAGCCCGGAGCCCTGGGGCCCGCTTCTGCCGCCGCGGCGCTCTCCTCGTCCCCCCCTCCGCCCTCGGCTTTGTACCGGACGCAGTCTCCCCACGGCTACCCCAAAAGCCACTCGGCCTCCCCGTCGCCCGTGAGCATGGGGCGGTCCCTGACGCCGCTCAGCCTCAAAAGGCCGCCGCCCTACGACGCCGTGCACGCCGGCAGCCTGGCCAGGAGCTCGACAGCTGCGCCCCCCTCCGCCGGCCGGCCGCTGTCGCAGGACGGGGCCAAGCTGGCCCAGGCGGCGGGGAGCCCCTGCGGGCCGGCGGCGGGCGGCGCGCGCTCGCGGACCCCCACCAGCCCCCTGGAGGAGCTCACCAGCCTGTTCACCTCAGGGCGCAGCCTGCTGCGGAAGTCGTCCAGCGGCCGCCGGTCCAAAGAGCCTGCAGAGAGTAAGTGCTCATCCCCGGAGGGAGACGGGCCGCCGAGCGCAGACGCGGCGCGGGGCGCGCGGTCGTCGGGGCCTCCGGGGGAAAGTCAAAACGCGGTTTCCCCTTTTGCCACGCTACAGGAAATAGTGCATTCTGACAGGGCTAAAAGCGACCTTTGGCATGATATAGAGCTTAGCCTATTTCCAAAGAAGAATGCTTGTTTTAAAAAAAATAAAGGGTGAAATCTGAGTTTTACGGTGGCTCTGGAAAGTCTGAGGGTGAAAACAGATCACTCTGGCAGTTTTAGGCGACTATCTTGATTTTTTGAGGCAAAAAAGTACACATTTAAATATGGTAATTTTTTCCTTTATTTTCTATTAAAAGCCTACTTGAGCAAATCTGTATTAGGAAGATTTTGCTGCAAAGAAAACAATTCAGATAGAATTTAGGACATTAATTTTATTTTTTATTTTTTAAAATTTATTTTATTAAGGTATTATTGATATACACTCTTATGAAGGTTTCACATGAAAAAACAATGTGGTTACTACATTTTCCCATATTATCAAGTCCCCATTCACACCCCAATTCAGTCACTGTAGGACTTTTATTTTTCAACATGAATGATTCTCTCCGCATACTTCAAGATGTTACGTTCTTGCCTACATACTAGAATAAGGCTCAAGCTTTCTCTTATAAAAGGCATGGTAATTAGCATCTTACTCCTCTGGTACTCTTCCTAGATCCATCAATACCTAAAATACAGAAAGATCTCTAAGTGATAAACCGGTGGTGAACATTATAGTTACCACCGAATTTCAAAGACCAGAACATTATCTGAATGACTAATCCTTTTGTGAGCCCCAAATCCCTCCATTAGTATATCGTAAAGTCAAAACAGACCCAGGTTTTGCCATTGTCCATTTCATTAAATTACATGCGTTCCCTGATTTAAAAATGCCCTAGGCACCTAAGCTGATAATTATTTACATCTCAAATGATCCCACCACAAGATTTTATTTACCTAGTCATACAGTCAAACCTAGGATCTTCCTTAAAGGAAAAGGGATCTTCAGTGCTTTTGATGGTGAAGATGGTATTGACACTCCACAATTAGTATTCATTGGTACTTATAAGCCACTTACATTGTTTTTGTTTTTTTTACTTTACCGAGAGATTTATGAAAGCATTAGCTGTTTAAATAATCCCCTACCCCCAGCAAAGAAAAAAAAAAAGAAAAATTCATTTACCTGACTGAAAATCAACAATTTCTAATATGTAAGCTATGTCTGGAGTTCATACATATGGGCATACGTTAAATTATTTTAAAAATTGTATTAAAAATTAAAAACAACCTATTATTAAAGTAGTGGTTCTTAGTTGGGATGATAATGCTCCAGGGACGTTTGGCAATGTCTGGCGTTGCTGGTTGTCACACTGGGCGGGCTACTGGCATTGCATGGGTTGAGGCCAAGGATGCTGCTAATAGCCTACAATGCACAGGACAACCTCTCTCTCTCTCTCTCACACACACACACACACACACACACACACACGGAGGAAAAAACAGATTATCTGGTCTACAATGTCAATAGTGTCAAGTTTGGGAATCCTTGATCTAGATAATTTGTTAAAGTTTCAAGTTTCTTCCAGATGATTTATTTGCTTTAAGCATAGATCACATAAGCGTTTTGGAATAAGTTGGAGAAAAAATTTTAAAGAGAAAGATCTTACTTTCAAAATAGGTAGTGGTTAGTGTGAAATCTATAGAAGTTTCACCCTAGAACTGGTGAAGTTATCGGATTTTTCTCTCTACCTCCCAGCTTCCTTGGACGATCCTCAGCATCTCCAGCTGGCAGCTATACCAATTAGCTCGAAAAAGTATATATAAAAGAAATGATTAGCTAATGAAGTTATTTCAAGAAAAATCCATCTGTTGGAATCAGTCTATGTGCTATATGTCACAGACTTCTCCATATGATTCCAAAATAGGCTTTGTGTGTTTCTAAACAAAGCTTGTATAAGGAAAAGTGATCCAGGCTCTTTATAGCTTTTAGGGATCTGAGGATTTAATTCTTTCCCATGATCTACTAAGCACATATCAACTGTTCAGAGAAAGGGTATACTCTAAGTTACACTAACTTCAATGTTGTACTTTACATAAAGGCAATGGAGGAAAAATGCTATTTTTTAGTACAAATAAATAATTGAATGCTATTTGTTTCTGACACCAAAAGAAAATGAAAGACACTATCATATGCTAACAAAATCATAGGGGCTCTCAGAATCTTTCAGCAATACAAAAAGTAGATCCAAAATTGTAGGTAATTGAGAGCACACCTATATATATTTCAGTACACTCAGTAATGTAACTCTGTCCTTCACTTTGCCAGATAGGATTTGTAGACACTTGCTGATATCATAGGCACAGAATAAGTGCTGCAAAGTCATATGACATTCATGACTCCTGAGTCTCAAATGTTATTTTTTACATTTCAGGAATAAAAGTAAGGTTGATATCTATTCTTCATACCTTTCTGGCTTTACTGGAAATTCCAATTTTGATAATTTTCTTGTATTCAAATCAAATAAAATATAATCTCTCTATTTTAATTAAAAAATCTATATCAGATAAAATGTATGCCTTCAACTCTTATTTTTAATAATCTATAAAAGATGCACCTGATTTAATGATTTCATATCTTAAAAGCTGACAATTGTTGATGGGGCTTAAGCAATAGTAAAGAGATAAAATAAGATAATAGTGGTGGACTACAAATCAGTTTCATTTTGCTTCACAATTTTCTAAATATGGTCTTCACATTAATTTTCTAGGAAGCATTTTTTTGCTAGTTGGTGGGACATTGTAATGTTGTTTATAAATGGAGACACTAAATAGCTTCTCTAACTACAATAATTTTTATTTGAGTTGGCTATTATTAATATTTTTAAAATTTGTGCAGAGAGATGGAGGATATACAGCATGTAAGAAGTGATTGACTTGTATTTTATGGCCATAAAATACAAGGTGCTCTCAGGCCGTGACTATGGGGGAGTGCTCAGGTTCCAGAAAAGGTCCGTGGGTCACTGAAAGTGTGGTAGGGAAAGGACACAGAAAGCTTAGGTGAGTGGTCCAAGCACCTCCCGTATCATATACCCTAGAATGTTGTTAAAAATACAGATTCTTGCACCTTTTCATTCACCTGTTCAATGAGAAATTCTGGAGGTGGGCCCTGAAATGTTAATTTAAAATGAAAACTTTTTAAATTTAATTTAAAATTAAAGCTAAATTAAAACTTTTTAATGATAATTCCCAATAATATTTATGCCTCTGTCCAACAGTAATTCAGGTATATATGGCTAAATAATAACAACACCACTTACTTGCATGCAAGAGAAACCTATTAACACATTGCTTTCATTTAATGAAGTCAAAAACAGAATTTACATAAGAGAAAGAAGACAGAGGGGGGAAAGTAACGAACGTATAGATGGCTTGAAATGAGTGAATGTTGCCTTCCTTTCCTTGAGTAAGCTACTGATTAGTTAGCAGCTTGCAAAGGAAAGGTCATCTGGATGTATTAATAGGAAACATGATTTTGCTACCTCTTGGATTCTCCCAGAAACCTTGAGAATTCAACCGTGAAGCATGTAGTGAGCAGTCTGTGCATAATGTCTATTCTTGTGCTGAGTTAGACCCTCCTCTTACTCATGCCAGGTCTGTGCCATTTCCCTCAAGAGAATTCCTCAGCACTTAAATTTGAGAACCACAGGTAAGAGCTGATTCATGCAGGAGCTGGTGCTGCTGGTCAGGCAGACAAGGAACTGGAGAGTCAGGCTGGTAGCAGTCCTCACCCCAGAGGTTTGCCTAGATGGGTCCAGATTGGATGAGGGGAAGGACTAGCCATAGCAGGATGGGGTCCCCAGATGGAGCATGGCTCGGAAAAAGGGTATGCTGTCTAGAGAGGACACCCAGTCACATGATCTAGTCAGTGTAGGAGAGCAATACAAGAGAACAGGAGTCTTCTTCCTGTGGGACACTAGAAGGACAGGAGGGAAGGCGTTATGAGGGGGTCTGGCCAGGATGACTAGGCTGAGGATCTCAGGAGCTACAGCTGACAATGCAAATTGTGGAATGAGGTGATGAGGTCCTTGGGAAATGCTTCTGCCTCAAACACGTTTGTCTTAGGAAAGATTTCAAGACCAACTGAGCCAGAGTGGGCTGCATTAAAGAAGCTGGTGATGAGGACCCGGGGAAAGAGGGCAGCCCCAAACTTTTCCTTGGAATGCTTCTATAATAATAGTGGCCTATACCTACTTATACGCCACTTACTCTGTACCAGACACTGCTGTAAGCATTTCACAAGCATTAAATCCTCATAACAGTATTCTGAAGCAAGTGATATTTATATTGCCATTTTAAAGATGGGAGAAACTGAGGCACAACTCCCCCAGGGTCATGTATGGAGTAAATCTGGGACTTGATCCTGATTTATTTGGCTCCACAGTTTCTGGTATTAACGATACTTTTATCTACACTTGATCACTCTCTACAACTTCTTTCCCCTCCCAATTGCCATTAAATATACTAGTTATCAAAACTCTAAAAGTTCCTAGCATTATCACACCCAGAGATACCTGCTGAATAAAAGGAAGGTGAATGTATATCAAAATGGCATGGACTACTTAATGGTTGTCTTCAGTTTAGGAAGGGGGTGGATAACCTTCTGGAGCATCCTAGTCACTGTGGTGGGCTCTTCTGTACCCCAGGTCTCTGAGCTGTCCCTGAAGGCATGTGGTCTGCCTACGGGGCCTCTTAATCTCCTATATGGGCTGGGCAAAGAGATGTGAGTGCCTACCTCAGTACCTCTAAGCATAATTTAAGGAATATAGGTGCACATTTCTTTGGTCTGTGAGATTTTCAGTACTGAGCTACCAGCTAGATAATTTTACCTCCAGGGATATAGGGCTTTTGTTCCTTGCATCTTGTCCAAAACTGTGTATTAGCTTGATGGCCTATAGTTAAGCCCAAGGGAAAAAACGTTCTATGGATCAAAAACCCCAGCCAATGCTCAAAAGCAATGAGGGCTTTAGCATCACGAATCTGGAAACTAATCTAGTAAAACAAAGAAGCAAAAACTCCAAGAGTCCTATGTAAAATACTTCTTAGCATCAGTTCTTTTCTCTTAGATTTGTGTTAATGTATAGTTGACAGAATCAGACACTTATCTTTAAAATAAAAAAAAATACAGTTCTTCAAGAACACTCTGACCTATTTAATAATAATTATTTTTTTAAGCTAAAGAAATTTCTTTTCAGGCTGATGAGGTTAAATAGAGCCTAAGTAAAATCCCTTGATTTTGAAAATGCATGTGACTCCCTGGTTAATTGGGACCAGGACATTGTCTATTTTTCTCATTCAGTTTCTCCTATGATTGAAATGCAGAATCACTGAAGAAGGCATAATTTCATAAATAATTGCTCACCTTTCTAGGAGTAGACTGCAACTGCTTTTGATTGATGCAGGCAGACATGTTTATCCCTGTGTTTATATTCTCTGGCTGCTGAATCTTTAAGTGCAATTTCTTGTCAGCAATTTAATCAGCAATTCTCTCCATTAAGAAGACCCTCTCTTCTTTAGATTATAAAATGCAGAAACATTCTCAATTCCCAAATAAAGCTCCAACAGTCTGTTTTTTTAAACCAAGATTCCTTCAGTGTGTATTTTGTATACAAGAGCTGATTTCCTTTTCTTCTGTTGAGTTGTCTCAAACAGGAAATTCAGTTTCTGATTTATATTTAATACCATGTATTTTCAACATTTTGACACCTATAAGTAATTGAATATTATGTATATGTAGGAGGTTTCTATCCACCACATCATACTGCCCTGTATTTTTCCTACATTCTAATTACATATGATTTAGAAGGCCAGGACAGGAGTTGGATGTCACAAGAGATGGTTTCCATCTTGGCTCAACCACTAAAAAGCATTGAGACTTTGGATAAATAAGTTTATCTCTTAATACCTTAGTTTTCTCACTTTTCAAATGAAAATAGTAGGTGCTAAAACTGTGAGTCTCTCCTAGCTCTGTTGTTTGATGCGTCAGTGGATTACTGGATGATCTGTAGATCCCCAGGTAAATGCCGTTTCCTGCCTCAGAGGCTTTCGTTTTGATGTTGCCTCTTGCTGAAAGGACTTTCTCAGCAACTCCATAAAACAAAATCTAATCCTTGGGTCCCTGCTTAGAGTCTGCCTACTTCTTCATCAAGTTTTTCTTATGCTGTTGTCTACAAATAATCTCTCCTTCAAATTCTGAGAGCACTTCGTACTTCTCTAATGGTGAGTGCCTTACTCTGACAAACTGTTTTTTTTTTCTGTTTCCCAGTAAGACGTATGGCTATGGAGGACAAGGACTATACCTTTTCATCATTTTATTTCATGAAGCTCTCGTCCCAGTACAATTTTCCCCAAAGTTGCTACATGATACGCATTTATTGAACTTGGTGAATTAATAGGTCTAGTGACTTGAGAGGGCTATTAACTTAAGGAAACAAAAGCCGTATGAGAAATGTTTGATCATTAAGTGAAAAAAAAATCAGATCCTATGACTTAGAAAATTCCACACTGAAATCAATATAATCATTCAGCCAAAAAGGAACTATACTGAATAAATACTGAATTCATTGCCTCTGCTCTTAAGTGTCCTATTTAAAGGAAGGCCCATTCCATTCTAGGCAGATTTATTGGGGGAAGTATAAGGAATATAGCCATAAAGCACTTAAATGTGGATCATTTTGTAGCTGTCAAATGATCATCAGTTTCTGTATAAATGAATAGCTGTAAAACTGATCACTTGTCAATGTTTGGAGATAGATACTTTTTTAAAAATAGCATTTTTAAAAGAAAATAATAGAAAACAACATTTTAAAGAAGGAATTCCAATCTGCTTAACATTAGGCATTATTGAACTCAAAGAGTAAAGAGAATGAAAACATATTGAACCAAGTCATTTAACCTCTGTGGTGAAAAGGTATGGCATAAATCCAAGGAGCTATTATTCTGTGACTGGTGGTCTTGAATGTATGTGTTCCCAGGTAAAAATGAGTTTAAGTTATAAAATATTTGAAAAGCTTTTTTAATTTTCAAAACAATCAGTTCTTCAGAAGTCAGTAAAAGGATAGCAATTCCAAATTTAATGAAGTGTCTGTAGTGGTGCATGGTATTTCTCAGTTGAAGCAAACTCATTATTGTTGTTAGTTGATGGAAGCTGGGTTAATTAAATGTTCCACTCCTAGTAAAATAACCAATCAACTGGAGAATCTGGCCTATTGCTATTCCCAAATGAAAGGAGTAAAAATACTAAAGAGAATCTAAGAGAGGAGGAGGGAATCTTAGTAATAGATTTTGAAGCAGCATATCCTGTCTAGCCAGGTACACCCAGAACTGCTGAACTTAAAGGAAATTTTTCAAATCTGGAAGTCTGTAATATTGTTCTGATGAATGATAGTGAAGGGAAAATTTCCCCCAAATTTCTTTTGATCAAGTTTCAATGATATTCAATAAAATAGTATTTTTCAATTTTTGCATCTATTCCCTTGTTATAGATGGAACTAATTAGTCAAGAAAGAAAAAGGATAGTAAAACAATATACCTATTATAGATAGATATATAGACAGGTGTAAGTCTATAATACACCTACTATAGATAAAGAATAGAAAAACAATATACCTATTAAGAGTCAGAAAGCAGAAGCTGGGGTCATCCATGTGTTGTCCAACCAAACCTAGTCTACCTACAGTGCTAGGGTGGGTAGATCTAACATGATTTTTGTTCCCGTAACACAAATAAGAAATCTGGAGTCCCAAGAACTAGAAGGCTGGGAAGGGATTTAGGTGTTAGTAGCCCCCAACAGAATAATCAGACCTGAAGAAAAGCATAGCTCTCTTTTATTCTGAATCGCCAAGTTTCCTCTATATCCGTAAACTAGTTCATTCTTCGACTGATTAGTTATTAACTACTTACCAATGGTTAACAAAAAGAGAGATAATGAGGATAGCTTTTTGGCAATATTGACCCAAGAGAAATTTCAAACCTAAGAAATTAAAATAGATTGGCTCAAAGGGTCCCTTCTTTAATTGATAACGTCTCTTGAAGCCTTTAGAATTCACTTTGGTTTCTAAACCAAGCTATGTTTAGGATCATTGACTATAAACTATAATAAAGTTGTCTATTGATATTTCAGCAAAAAATAGCATGATTCTACACCTGGCCATGATTCCCTATTTCCCTTTCATGGCCAAACCACTTACATGAGTGTTCCATGCTTGCTGCCTCCATTCCTCGTCCTGCATTCCATCCTTAATTCCGTACAACCTAGTATCCTCCTCGGCTCCTCCAAGGTCACTCTGGGCTTTCTAACTGGGCTCTGGCCCTGGTCTCTTTCCTCTTTTGGTTCTCTTAAACTTCACTGAACAGCTGACATTGTTGATTATTCCATCTGAAGACACTCTGGGTTCTCAGGCAATATGATATCCTTTCTGGACTCTGTCCCTTCTTTTTCCTTTTTTGGGAGTTCTGTTCCTCTGTTTATATAAAGAGCTCTCCTGGCATACAGCTGACCCAGTGTTGTGATCAGTGTTTAAATGTTTACCTCCCCTACTAAATTGTCAGGACACAGTCCTGAGTCTTTTTTTATTGAAGCAACTGGCACATTTTCTGGCACAAAGTGTATGTTCAGAATGTGTTTCCTTGAATGATCAAATGACTGTTTAAAGGGAATAAATGTGTATCCAACTTGCACAATTAAATAGGTTTTTGAGAGAAAAGACTATATATTTTATTTAAGTTTCTATGGTCTCTGTGACTGTGTCTTGCATACTCAGTTTATATTTACGAATTTATTGATTATTCCAAAGTTAATTTTTTTTAAATAGCAAAGTCCAGCAGAATTGCCATGATTACCAAGTATTGATGATGATCTGAGTTTTGCAGAGGATGCAAGATCAACACTAGTTAAAGTATTTAGCAACTAACTGCTCCAAGGAACATCAAAGGAATATCAGGATTAGATGTTTTTTGTATAAAATAGTCAGAAGGGGAATCCAGCCTATTACTGATTGGGAAAACCAGGCAGCATTCAGCAAGGAAAATGAAATCAAGTGCTCATAATCTAATCTAAAAACTTTATAAAGGAATTATAGTAGGGCCCGTGAGAAGTAGCGTAGCAAGGATTGTCACAGAATGGTTCTGGAAGCAGTATTAAGATATCATGTTGTAGATAGAGAACTACCAGCTGTATTATACATGGTATTGAGTATGGTTAATGTACTGTTTAATTTCCAGCAAATGATAAGGAGAATAAAAATGCATCTTCACTTACATATCTTTGTTTTTGAAAAACCCTTTGTTTGACTAGCTTAACAAACAATTTCATTGCAATGGAGGGTAAACTGGGGAGTCCCCTGAGATACATGTTTGGAAAAAGACACAGGAGTCAAATGTCCTGGAGTAAAAAGGTGGATTTATCACCGAACACCTATGCTTTTAGGACAAGTCAAACTCTCTAAGTATCCTTTTTTTTTTTTTCACATTTACCTCAGAGAATTGTGAAAAATTAAAGAAAAACATGTTCAGGAAAAGGCCTTGTAACATCTGAATTACTAGGCAACTGTAAGGAGTGATTGTTTGACTTTTTGGTATCTATGGAAAGAATAAATATTTTATTAAAAATGAAGTAAGGTCAAAAATGAATTAAATTTTCAGAGATTTCATATTGTTTGCACAACGCTCTTCAGTTGGGCTTGGGTAAAGGATCTGACATCTTAAGTGGCTCATCCAATATGTGATGTGAGAAGTGTAAGGCACTGGGGAGAGTGTTAGCCATTCTCCGTTCCCACAGGAGACGGGCTATTTTAAGGTTGCTGGGTGACATCTAAACTTTGAAGGTGGAGGGACCCCATACCTGATGGTGCATAGTTACCTTTACCACATAAAGAAAAGTTCTGAAAACAAAGGTCATCTTCATTGTACAAAGGGCTGGGCAACTTGACAACATGATTGTAAAGGATGATTTATCAGCAAAAGAAAAAACAGTGTAACTGGGTTGCTGATGTATTTTTCAAATGTAATGAATATTTTTATTGTTCTGTTTAAAACTATTTATCCTTGAACATAAAAACTTTGCTGCCAAAATCATAATTAACCAGTGAATTAGGTAGAAACCAAGAGGATCCAGAATGCTTAATATTAGAAAAAATATTTATTATGTAGAGGGAGGACTGTTCTAGTGGTGGTTTGTGAAGTGTTGTTTCTAAGCAGATTCAAAGAGAATCTTTTTTCCATTTCAAGTGGTTAGTCAACATGCAAAACATTTTTAAGGTTAACATTTGAAAAATTCAACATCAGAGAAAAGCCACAACAATCAAATTTTATATACAAAGGTGTGTAACCACAGATGTAGAAAGAATGCTAACCTCCTAAATACAGATTAACTGATTAACTAGCTTAAGTAGGTAATGCATGAAGTGACCATCCATAATATTTCTCATAAATGAAGGCTACAGACACAATACATAGCTGTTGAAATACTTCATTGTCAATTTTCTCATTTCATGTGCACTTCCATGGCTTTCCTCATAAAGTCTTTATCCAGATGCTAATTAAGCAGAGGCTTGCTTTGTACATCCATTTTTAATATTCACTCCTCATGGTTAAATGAAACCTGCAGCATGAGGCTTCTCCAGTTAAAATCAGTTCTGACCTACTTCCATGTGAAATCAGTGGAAGACTTAAAGAAATGCACAAGTAACCGACTTTTAGGAGGCCTGCTTCTAATTCGTATTGGTGTAAAATGCGTGTTTCCCTGGGCTTCATCATTATTTCTTTCTTTCTTAATTTTGAGAGTTCTTCTAAGAACAGAGAAGACTGTGGGAGCGATTGAGGCAGACAAATGAAGCCATACCCAAGTTTTGTGCCCCTGGGGGTTGTGAGCTCATGTGTCAGTGACATTTGTAGTGGCCTCAAATTAACAGAAATCCCTAGATCTGGGACTGAGGGAAGGAAAGAAAGATCTAAGAGGTAACCACTTGCTTTTGAATATAATCCATAGAGAAGCAAAATGGAATACACCAGAATAAGCTCTTCAGATACCTATGTCCCAATGCTTTTAAAAATAACATATCATATACGGCAAATCTTTTGGAAGACATGTATGTTAGCTTTGTGAATTGTAGAATAAGAAATAGGAACAAGAATCAAACCAGTAAGTAAGCCGTAGTCATCAGGACATGAGAAGCACACTGGTCTCCCTCTGGTGACCGGTGCCTACCAAAGGTCAGATAGGTTCCCTTCAGGTGTTAATGTGCAGCGACGCAAGAGGTCAGTGTGGAACCTGGTCTGGATGAAGGGTTGGCTGCATCCTAGACTCCAGAATACTTACGCTAGAATAAGGTGAGCCTGTAAAATTGATGGAACAAGTAGTGTTCGGTGTGCATATCTTTTACTACCTTGTTTAAGTTTATTCTTAAGTATTTTATCCTTTTTGTTGCTATTAACACATAAGCATTTTTTTATTTTGGTATCATTAATATACAATTAAATGAGCAACATTGTGACTACTAGATTTCCCCCATTATCAAGTCCCCACCACAGACCCCATTACAGTCACTGTCCATCAGCGTAGTAAGATGCTATAGCATCACTACTTGTCTTCTCTGTGCTATACTGCCTTCCCCATGCCCCCCGCTACATTATGTGTGCTAATCATAAAACACATAAGCATTTTAACCACGTGTGTACATTCATTCAGTCTTTCATTCATTTAATGAACATTTATAAAATACCTACTGTGTTCCAGGCATTATTCCAGGTGCTGAAATCTTTAGGTAGGCATGTCTGGCAATGAAACCTAAGAATCCACACAAAGATGAGAGATACATTTATTAATGAAGAAGGTACCTTCTAAGAGAATACAGGGAAGTCAAAAATATTGTTACAAATTTGTAAAAAGTAAAGAAGACAGGCAGATTTAGAACTGAGCATTTCAGAACTCCTGACTTATGGCACAACTTTCCCTTAGGTTTGGAAGCTCACAAAGGCCTGGTCATCCTGGTTTCACTCTAATAGGCTGGGTCTGGTGACCTCTGGGAGAAGAGTGGCTTTTGTTTGAGGCATAATCAAAGCTTCATCTGAAGTATCCCGATTTGCAAATACTGCTTTGTCCTCCTCCATCCTCCTCCTATTCCTTTTTTTTTCTTCCTCTTTTTTAATCCATGAGTCTAACCCCAAACAAGGGATATCAGAATTCTCTGAGGCCTTATTCATTAATTGCCAAAAAGAAGTCTGCTGCTAGATGACTTATGAAACAAGGTATCACAGTAATAAAGAGCATTGGTAACATCAGAAATAAGAATTCAATCCAGGTTCTGTTTTACTTTCACTTAATTCACACACAAAAAAGAAAAAATAAACACCTCTATTTCTGAGGAACTTCATGATTAAGCAGTTCATACATGCATTTTGTATGTGTGTGTATGTGACAGTATGAAGAAAAGATGACAAAGTTAAACAAGGGGGCTGGTTGCATGCACCTTGCCTGAAATGAAGGTGGAAAGACAGGGAAGGAAGGAAGGAAAGTAGGAAGAGATTGAATGATATTGCCATGTAAGTTTTCAGAGAGGGTCCCTTGTGTCTTACCTTCCTTGGCTCCAAGGAGAACAAGCGGCATATAAGATCATTGACTTGCTATTCTTTGTCCTGAGACCAGAAATCACATAGTGACCTCAAATATTTAAATATATTCCCATTGGCTTTGCCTATAGCTTTGCTTATCTTTTTGACTACCCTCTTTTAAAATACCATTTTTGGGGAAAAATAAAATCTAGTTAATTGGAGACTTTCCCCAACCAAATGTGTGTGTGTGTTTTTCTGCTACTCAAATTTGTATGTATGCTTTTTCCTCAAAAATGCTGTGAAAAATCCCAGATTGGCCAACAATGATTCCCAAACACTGTTTCTCTCTCTAGCCATATTTATCTAGAGAACTGGTGAATTAAAATCAGTGCTGTAGACATGTAGTTCCATAGCCATCAGCTACATTACCCTTTAAAGGGTTAAAATCCCTGCTTTGCTTTTCTTAGGAAACTTTAATGATATGACTTATTTAAACCCCTCCCTGCCCCAAATATGGCCATTAGTAACTGTGATTCCAACCATCTAAGTTTGCATTTATTTAGATTGAATTTAATTATTCTTTTTACTCTTTGTAATGAAGAGATTATTCTTCTTAGCACTTAATGTTTTCTTCAAAAACACTTATGATTGTATTTTCAGAATTACATCTTTCAGGAAGAATAGAAATGATATTTTTCTTCCCATGAATTAATATTTTTAGTGCTTGAATGGCTCTGTTTCTTTTAGAGAAGATTGAAGCATTTTTCCATCTGCCTGTTATAATGATTTGAGTCTTAATTAAAGTTGATTGCACCTGTGCATATATTCAACTACCCACACACCTCCCACCTTCTAGTGGAAAAGCTTGTCTTTCCTGCAACAATTAAAAGAGGAAACTATGACCTTTAAAGAAAAATGCTAGGCATAGAAAACAGACAACAATGAGAAGTAAAGATGAAGCTTTTTGACTGTCTTAGATCAATGACTTTTTATCTCCTAATGATTGTTTGGCAGGTGGTATAAAGAAATTGGTTATCTTCCTTTAAATGCTGGTTTCTTTATCATTTATAAGGCAGTCTAGCTGAAGAAGCCAAGTAACAGAATCAAAATTCAACAACAAATTCTCGCCCACCCACTCACTGGTTGCTTATATGTGTTCTTAGCTATGGCAGGTCAATTTTTTCCTTCTTTATGAAGATAAGGAATAATCATAACACAAATAAATAAATGATGGAGATCATTTTAAAATCTGATGTGATCAAACATTTTTCTTCTCCACCTATACAATTTTTTTCAAGAAATTCTAATAAATATTAAATAGATCAGCTCATTTTTTTGTTTGTTTTTTGTTTTTTACTCTTTTTCCTTTCTCTTGAGTAAAGAAGGATAATTAACATGCATTCAGCTAAAATAAAAATAAAGGACTCAGCCAGTCTATAAAAGGAAAAATGAAAAGTATATTAAATGTTTCTAAAAACATCCCATTAAGTATAAAACAGCGGTTCTGATTCCTGGTTTTACTTTAGAAAAACTCTCAGGGAGCTTTTAAAAATTACCGGTTTCAGATCCCCCATCCCTCAATCTAATCTTACTGTGGCCCAGGCATGAATATTTTTTGAAGGTTCTGTAAGTGTTTCTAATAAGCAGTTAGGACTGAGAACCCTTAACATAGAATATATCTGGTATTTACCAGTAGAATCCTAAACTTTAAGATCCTTGAGTCCAGAGGCCTCATGTAAAGATAAACAAAGTCTCAGAAGAGGAAAGCGATTTGCCCAAGGCCTCACAGTTAATTAGGGACTAAGTCTGAACTGGTACCCAGGGTCTCATAATCCCAAAGACAACTCTGTTTACGTTGTAAAATGCTGTGGTTGGGACTTCCCAGATTACAGTCAGAGGCATGAACCCTCTGCACTTGCTTTCCAAATTGCTGGTTTGAATCCATGCGCTACATTATTAGCACCAATTGTATATCCTCAAACAACATCTAAGGCATTTCTATAAAAGTGTGGAAATAACCCATGTAACAGCAACTTCAATTTTGATCCCAAATGCCTAATAGTAATTTCCTATGCACATTAACTCAGTTTTGAGGGTACATAAAAATGTTCCACATTACCAAAGTCTTCCCAGTCTATAAAATGTCTAGTTTCAGAATATTTCTCTGCTTTCTAGTCCTTGTCTTTCTCTCCTGCTGTTCAAAGGGTTGTTCTGACGTCGCCGCTTAAAAAGTAGATGAAAACAGAAATGCTGTAGAGGCATCCCTAGAATTCCACGTGTTTTTTCCTTAGAAGAAGTTAATTTGGACTCTACCTCTGAGAGAGAATTGGTCAACTTTCCCCCGATGATTTTAGTGATTCTGTGCACACAGCCAAATGCTCTTGAATATCTCATAAAAGGGCAACTCAAGTTATAGCGATGGTTTCTTTATTCTCCTTGTACCATTGTTACTTGTCCTTGGGCTTTGGCATCCTTTGCTGTGCATTTTGGCTGTGTGCTTGTTCCTGTTGTCTGCCGCACCTGCGGATATTTTCTATATAAAACCACCCCTCTTCTGTCCTATGGCAAGGCATCATTAGTTTGAAAAGCTCCTTAAAAAAAGCCAAAGTTGTAGTTTTAAGAACATGGGGCCTCAGTCAGGAACCACTTTCATTGGTCTCCTTTCTCTAATGTATTTAGGCACACACGCATCCCGTTTCACTTTAAGCCGAACAAAGAAAATATACAATTTTAAGTTTTGTCCCCTTCTTTGTTTTTGTAGTTTTTTCTTTCCATAGTATACTTCAGATCCACAGAGCATCTTAGAGATGCTATGGACTAAATCCTTTATTTGAAAGATGAATACACAGAAAGCAGGAAAATGTATCCAGTGTCACCCAAATGATGGAAGAACCACTTCCAGAGTTGTTTCCCCAATAACTCAATCCAGAGATCTTTGTACTATGCTGTCTCTATTCTGGAGTACTGTGACTGGGGCAGAAGGAAGGAAGAAAATGTAAAAAGCACATATGTTCAAGTCCCTGTGGCCTCCTTTCTTTGAGAAGGTTCTTTTTTAGCTCTCTAGCTTTATGCTAATTTGCTGCCTTGTGTCCTACTTAAGAGTGACTCTCATGTTGGGTCTTCTGTGAGTGTGTTGGCATAAGATTTTGGAATTTGTCGGAAGATACAGAAACCTTAAACTATCCTAAGTCAAAATGTGTGCTCCATCCAGGTTACAAAGCATTTATAACCCTAAAACTCTGTCAAGTATTTTGGAGTTCTTTTTGCACCTCTAAGAGATTTTTGTCAGTAGTTTATCAAATACGTGAAGGAACTGGATGTAGAGGGAGTAAAATGAGCTTCAGGAATGTTGGGTCTTACATGGTGAAGAGGAGAAACTAAAAGCCTGCCATTGGCATTATAGGTGTTGCCAAGAGCTGCAGGCATAAATATTTAATGTGGTAAAATATAGGGACACATTTGTATTTTTATGCACTATTTTGAAGTAAAAAGGGCTGTTGAACAATAAGGACACTTTCCACAGTTATGTCTCATTTTTAATATGCAGAGAATTGACTCTGGGCTCAGGGTAATTATTTAATGAATTCTCAATATAACCTTGTCTGGTAATTCTCTCTGAATTTTGACATCAGTTTAAGACCAGACAATGAGGGTGGTTAATAAAAAATGATTATCTTGTCATTTGAACAGATGATGGATTTGGAGTTCCAAAAGTGATCTTCATCTGGCAAACAGTTACAAATTCATCTTCATTGGGTGCAAGTACTAAAAGGAGTTTACAAAAAGATATGCTACAACATATTTTATATTTCTGTGTCTTTGCCTCTATGTCTGTACACCCACTGAAAGAGGTTTAAGAAGTTGATGGCATCTTGATGTTGACATGGTGATATCTGGAGTTCTGTGGGTTTCATGTGCCGAGAGATAAGAGAATGCTAAAAATGAGCCTTTGACCTGGGATAAATCTTTCTCCTGGTCCTCTTACACACTTCTGGGAGAATCTTCAAGACTGCTAGTATCACCATACCCTGCTCCTGAAAAATAAATACAACCTCTGTAGCCTGTCACTCAAAATCTTCCTTAATTTGTTTTTTTCTTTTCTATGTAAATTCAGATCCCATTCTTTCCTAATGTAAAGACTTCCTTCCAGACACACTGAACTGATTATGGAGCCTGAACCATTGTTCTCTCCACCTTTCTTTTGAAAGTATTCATTTGTGCTGTTTGTCACACTGGAAGTTTGTTAGGTAGGGTCAGCTTTTGGGAGGACAGACTCAGGGAAAGAGCCATGTGTGTTGAACAATTAAGTTTCTCTGGCTGCAAAGCTCATCTAACTCCCCCTCCCCTTGCCATTTTTCCCATCACTACTTAATTAAGATTTCTTGACCTCCCAGCTAAGAAAAATGATCTATTCTACCCTTTCACTGTATGCTACCATCTCTCCTCATTGCTCTTATAAGAGCTCTGATACTGTATGCTTTCATGGAATTGTTTTCTCAGAGGTTGTGGTGTTTTTGTCCACTGCCCTATTCTTCCACTGGCACAGTGCCTGGCATGCAGAATGTCTGCACAGATGCAACAAAACATGTACATTATACAACTAGCTGAACATGGTAAAAAAAACATATATATATATATGTATGTATACTTTTTTCACTTACCTTTTTTTTATCAAAGCAATAAAAAAGTATCAGTGTAAACTGCAAAAAGCAGTCTTAGAAAATGCACCTTCTTTGTTTTTTGACTTGTTCCATTGTCGCTGATAAATATGCCTTAATAACTATGGTTTGGATTACACAGCATGCTGCAGGAATACTAATCTAATCTACATCCCATCTGAACTACTGTGGACTTCTTCACAGTGTATATGTTCAAGTGTCACAGTTGAGCTGTGCACAATCTCTATAGTATCTATACCCACAACGGGTTTCTCTCAGCCTCCTTTTATTAATTGTCCTGTTTATACAATCTTCAAATATTTCTAAAAGGAAAGTTTTTTTGATTCTTTTAAAATAACATAAATAATCATCTTTAAAGTAACCCAAATGAAACAAAACAAAGCCTCACTGGTGTGGCTATTTATTCAGAGACCTGAGTTCAAATCCTAGTTCCTCCAATTACCCACCCCTGATCAGCCTTGGGGAGCTTATTAACCAACAAGGCCCTCAGTTGTCCTGCATTGTGAAGGTTATCATTAAATCTGCCTTGGAAGGCTATGTGAGGATTGAAAATATTATTTTTTAAATAATAAAGAGTCTATCAAAGCATCTGACCCATATTAACTATTTAGTCCAGGGAAGCTCTAATCACCATGTTGATGTTGCTGGTGTTCTAAGACCTTGTTTAGAGTCAGCCTTCCTGCTTTTCCAATAGCAACTAGGGAACATTGACTTCCCTTTCTACGGGCCAGGAGAAATATTGAGACCACTGTCTGCATTTTTTTAAACCAAGACCCTAGTTTACTTTGTCTCTGATTAGATAGAAAGAAACAAGCTGGATCATGGGTTTGCCAATGATCCTAAACAAATCATTCATGTTTTTAAAGAGCACACTCTCAATTTATTTTATAGTTCACTGTGATTTGACTGGAAGAGGAATTAAATTAAAATACAGAAAAGTCACCCGTCTATAAAACATTGTGCAATATAAAGGGGAGGTATATTTTAGAACAGGAATAATGATATTATTATTGAATCTCCATTAATTATTTTGCTTTTTGTGGAAACTTTGGTATCACAGAGGTATAAAACTGTAGATTCAGGAAGATAGTTAGAAATAATTTTACAGGCAAAAATTAAGGCTCAAGAAGGCATGTTTTATTGAGCTGACTGGAGGATGGACTTCAGATTATCTCAACCCCATTCCAGAATGGTTTATGGTTTCAATATTCCTGAGAAATATTTTATTTAGATTTTTTCCAAATATATCTAAGTTATATGTAAATAATTAAAAAAAAATTTAGTTTTGCTATTATTAATGTAAAATTACATGACCAATATTATGGTTACTAGACTCCCCCTTTTATCAAGTCCCCACCACATACCCCATTACAGTTACTGTCCTTCAGCATAGTAAGATGCTATAGAATCACTACTTGTCTTCTCTGTGTTATACTACCTTCCCCTTATTCCCCCCCTGCTACATTATGTGTGCTAATTGTAATACCCCTTTCCCTCTTATCCCTCCCTTCCCACTCATCTCTCCCAGTCCCTTTCCCTTTGGTAACTGTTAGTCCATTCTTGGGTTCTGTGAGTCTGCTGCTGTTTTGTTCCTTCAGTTTTTTCTTTGTTCTTATGCTCCACAGATGAGTGAAATCATTTGATACTTGTCTTTCTCCACCTGGCTTATTTCACTGAGCATAATACCCTCTAGTTCCATCCATGTGGTTGCAAATGGTAGGATTTGTTTTCTTCTTATGGCTGAATAATATTCCATTGTGTATATGTACCCCATCTTCTTTATCCATTCATCTACTTATGGACACTTAGGTTGCTTCCATTTCTTGGCTATTATAAATAGTGCTATGATAAACATAGGGGTGCATATGTCTTTTTCAAACTGGGCTGCTGCATTCTTAGGGTAAATTACTAGGAGTGGAATTCCTGGGTCAAATGGTTTTTCTATTTTGACTTTTTGAGGAACCTCCATACTGTTTTCCACAATGGTTGAACTAGCTTACAATCCTACCAGCAGTGTAGGAGGGTTCTCCTTTCCCCACATCCTTGCCAACATTTGTTGTTGTTTGTCTTTTGGATGGCAGCTATCCTAACTGGTGTGAGGTGATATCTCATTGTGGTTTTAATTTGCATTTCTCTATGATTAGCGATGTAGAGCATCTTTTCATGTGCCTGTTGGTCATCTGAATTATTTCTTCTTTGGAGAACTATCTCTTCATATCCTCTGCACATATTTTAATCAGGTCATTTGCTTTTTGGGTGTTGAGGCATGTAAGTTCTTTATATATTTTGGATGTTAACCCTTTGTCAGATATGTCATTTACAAATATATTCTCCCATACTGTAGGATGCCTTTTTGTTCTGCTGATGGTGTCCTTTGCTGTACAGAAGCTTTTTAGCATGATGTAATTTCATTAGTTCATTTTTTATTTTGTTTCCCTTGCTCAAGGAGATGTGTTCAGGAAAAAGTTGCTCATGTTTATATTCAAGAGATTTTTGCCTATGTTTTTTTCTAAGAGTTTTATGGTTTCATGACTTACATTCAGGTCTTTGATCCATTTTGAGTTTACTTTTGTGTATGGGGTTAGACAATAATCCAGTTTTATTCTCTTGCATGTAGCTGTCCAGTTTTGCCAACACCAGCTGTTGAAGAGGCTGTCATTTCCCCATTGTATTTCCATGGCTCCTATATCGTGTATTAATTGACCATATATACTTGGGTTTATATCTGGGTTCTCTATTCTGTTCCACTGGTCTATGGGTCTGTTCTTGTGTCAGTACCAAATTATCTTGATTACTGTGGCTTTGTAGTAGAACTTGAAGTCAGGGAGCATAATTCCCCCGCTTTATTCTTCCTTCTCAGGATTGCTTTGGCTATTTGGGGTCTTTTGTGGTTCCATATGAATTTTAAAACTATTTGCTCTAGTTCATTGAAGAGTGCAGTTGGTATTTTGATAAGGATTGCATTGAATCTGTTGATTGCTTTAGGCAGGATGGCCATTTTGACAATATTAATTCTTCTTATCCATGAGCATGGGATGTGTTTCCATTTATTGGTATCTAATTTCTCTCATGAGTGTCTTGTAGTTTTCAGAGTCTTTCACTTCCTTGTTTAGGTTTATTCCTAGGTATTTTATTTATTTGGATGTAATTGTGAATGCAATTTTTTTCCTGATTTCTCTTTTTGCTAGTGCTTCATTAGTATATAAGAATGCAACAGATTTCTGTGTATTAATATTGTATCCCGCAACTTTACTGAATTCAGATATTAGATCTAGTAGTTTTGTAGTGGATTCTTTAGGGTTTTTTTTATGTACAATATCATGTCATCTGCAAACAGGGACAATTTGACTTCTTCCTTACCAATCTGAATGCCTTTTATTTCTCTGTGTTGTCTGATTGCCATGGCTATGACCTCTAGAACTATGTTGAATAAAAGTGGGGAGAGTGGACATCCTTGTCTTGTCCCCCATCTTAAAGGAAAAGCTTTCAGCTTCTCACTGTTAAGTACAATGTTGGCTGTGGGTTTGTCATATATGGCCTTTATTATGTTGAGGTACTTGCCCTCTATACCCATTTTGTTGAGAGTTTTTATCATGAATGGATGTTGAATTTTGTCGAATGCTTTTTCAGCACCTATGGAGATGATCTTGTGGTTTTTGTCCTTCTTTTTGTTGATGTAGTGGATTTTCGAATGTTGTACCATCCTTTCATCCCTGGAATGACTTCCACTTGATCATGATGGATGATATTTTTGATGTATTTTTGAATTTGGTTTGCTAATATTTTGTTGAGGATTTTTGCATCTATTTTCATCAGGGATATTGGTCTGTAATTTTCTTTTTTTGTGGTGTCTTTGCCTGGTTTTGGTATTAGAGTGATGTCGGCCTCATAGAGTTTGGGAGTATTCCCTCCTCTTCTACTTTTTGGAAAAATTTTAAAGAGGATGGGTATTAGGTCTTCACTAAATGTTTGATAAAATGCAGCAGTGAAACTATCTGGTCCAGGGATTTTGTTCTTAGGTAGTTTTTTGATTACCAATACAATTTCTTTGCTGGTAATTGGTTTATTCAGATTTTCTGTTTCTTCCTGTGTCAACCTTGGAAGGTTGTATTTTTCTAGAAAGTTGTCCATTTCTTCTAGGTTATCCAATTTGTTACCATATAATTTTTCATACTTTTCTCTCATAATTCTTTGTATTTCTGTGTTGTCCTTTGTAATTTTTCCTTTCTCATTTCTGATTCTGCTTATGTTTGTGGACTCTCTGTTTTTCTTGATAAGTCTGGCTAGGGGTTTATCCCTTTTGTTTATTTTGTCGAAGAACCAGCTCCTTCTTTCATCAATTCTTTCTATTATTTTATTTTTCTCAATTTTATTTCTGTTTTAACCTTTATTATGTCCCTCTTTCTACTGACTTTGGGCCTCATTTGTTCTTCCTTTTCTAGTTTCATTAATTGTGAGTTTACACTGTTCATTTGGGATTGTTCTTCTTTCCTGAGGTAAGCCTGTATTGCAATATATTTCCCTCTTAGCACGGCCTTCTCTGCGTCCCACATATTTTGTGGTGTTATATTTTGTTGTCATTTTTCTCCATATATTGCTTGATCTCTGGTTTTATTTGGTTATTGATCCATTGATTATTTAAGGGCATGTTATTAAGCCTCCTTGTGTTTGTGGGCTTTTTCATTTTCTTTGATTAATTTATTTCTAGTTTCATAACTTTGTGGCCTGAGAAGCTGGTTGGTACAATTTCAATCTTTTTGAATTTACTGAGGTTCTTTTTGTTGCTTAGTATATGATCTATTCTTGAAAATGATCCATGTGCACTTGAGAAGAATGTGTATCCTGTTGCTTTTGGATGAAGTTTTCTGTAGATGTCCATTAGGTCCATCTGTTCTAATACATTGTTCAGTGCCTCTGTCTCTTTATTTATTTTCTGTCTGGTTGATCTGCCTTTTGGAGTGAGTAGTGTGTTTAAGTCTCCCAAAATGAATGCGTTGCATTCTATTTCTGTTAGTATTTGTTTCACATATGTAGGTGATCCTGTGTTGGGTGCATAGGTATTTATAATAGTTATATCCTCTTGTTGGACTGACCCCTTTATCATTATGTAATATCCTTCTTTGTCTCTTGTGACTTTCTTTGTTTTGAAGCCTATTTGTCTGATACAAGTACTGCAACTCCTGCTTTTTTCTCACTTTTAGTTGCATGAAATATCTTTTTCCATCCCTTCACTTTCAGTCTGTGTATTTCTTTGGGTTTGAAGTGAGTCTTCTGTAGGCAGCATATAGATGGGTCTTGTTTTTTTATCCATTCAGTCACTCTATGTCTTTTTATTGGTGCATTCAGACCGTTTACATTTAGGGTGATTATTGATAGGTATGTACTTATTGCCATTGCAAGCTTTAGATTCGTGGCTACCAAAGGTTCAAGGGTATTTCCCTTACTATCTAACAGTACAATTTAACTCACTTCATATGCTATTACAAACACAACCTAAAGATTATTTTTCTTTTCCTCCTCCTCAAAAAAAACATTCTTGGTTTGTTATGAATCATATTCTGTACTCTTTGTCTATCCCCGGGTGAAATCTACATAGTCTTAGGAATACTTCCATCTATAGAAGTCCCTCCAAAATGCACTGTAGAGGTGGTTTGTGAGAGGTTAATTATCTCAGCTTTTGCTTATCTGAAAATTATTTAATCCCTCCTTCAAATTTAAATGATAACCTTGCTGGGTAGAGTATTCTTGGTTCGAGGCCCTTCTGCTTCATTGCATTAAATACATCATGCCACTCCCTTCTGGCCTGTAATGTATCTGTTGAGAAATCTGATCATAGCCAGATGGATTTTCCTTTGTATGTGATCTTTTTTCTCTCTCTAGCTGCTTTGAAAAGTCTGTCTTTATCTTTGATCTTTGCCATTTTAATTATTATATGTCTTGATGTTGTCTTCCTTGGGTCCCTTGTGTTGGGAAATCTGTGAACTTCCATGGCTTGAGAGACCATCTCCTTCGCCAGATTGGGGAATTTTTCGGCAATTACCTCCTCAATGACACTTTCTATCCCTTTTTCTCTCTCTTCTTCTGGTACCCCTATTATGCGAATATTGTTCTGTTTGGATTGGTCACACAGTTCTCTCAATATTCTTTCATTCCTAGAGATTCTTTTTTCTCTCTCTGCCTCAGGTTCTTTGTATTCCTCTTCTCTAATTCCTATTCCATTTACCGTCTCTTCTACTACATCTAATCTGCTTTCAAATCCCTCTATTGTTTGTTTCATTTTAGATATGGAATTTCTTAGTGATTGAATCTCTGTATTAAATTAGTTCCTGAGTTTTTGAATATTTTTCTGTAGCTCCACATAAGCATGTTTATGATTTTTATTTTGAACTCTTTCAGGAAGATTGGTCAGTTCAGTTTCATTTGGCCCTTTTTCTGGGGTTTGTGAGATTTTGGTCTGAACCATGTTCTTTTGACATTTCGTATTTCTGTGTTGTGCCCAGAAGCTCCAGTCTCTGGAGCTGCTCCACCACTAGAGTGAGGTTGGGGGTCATAGGGGAGCAGAGCTGGTGCCTGGGGGGAGGAAAGATCTGTTTCCTGATTCCTGCCTGCCAGGCTTGTCTCCTGTATCAGAACCAGTGGGCCGAGCACACAGGTGTAAGCCTCTGTGCTTTATGTCTCTAGCTGTTGTAGGTGGGTCCTCCCTCTGAGTGGTGTAACACCCGTGTAGTGACTGCCGGTTTGTGAGCTAGTGCTGTCAGGCCAGGAAGAAGGCTTGGCAGGCTGCGTATCACAGTGGGGGGCCTCGGAGCTGAGTAGTCAGCCAGGGGAGTGGAGCACCTGAAGCTCCCCAAAGTTCCCAATCTGCTGGGCAGAGTGCACCCAGATAACCTTGTCCCCCTATCCCTTCTCCCATGCAGCAAGCTCTGTGTAAACCCTGCCCCTTCAGCAGCCCTCTCACTGCTAGGAAGCGTGTCAGACAGCCTGTCTTTCCCTTGTCCCAGATCAGCTGGGTGTGATCAGTTTTTATTTTAAAGAAATGGTCTGTTATATTTGTGACCATTTCTTTAATCCTATTTTAAAAATTGTTTCTTAGAGATTTTGTTCTTTGCTACTATTTTGGACAAAAAACTATTTGTATGATAGTGTCTTGATTCAAATGAAGATAAAATGTATAAGCTGTCTGAGTGGTCATTTCAGAGGCTTATCCACTTGTACATTCAGCTCATATTTATTGAAGCCATAGTATTTAAAATATTTATTAAATAAATAAAGATGTATTTATCAGTTTTATAAAATATTTTTATTACAAGTAGAGCTAATGGAGAAGCATCACTTGTTGAACTATTGCACCAATTTGTCAATTTAACTTATCTCTCTGCCCTTCATTTTTCTGTCAGTATGCCAATAAATACATTGTCCTGATTAGAAACTCAAGAATTCTTATACTTAGACAGTTATATTATAATTTTAATATATATATGTTATATTTTTATATTTTAGACTATTTTACCGGAGGGAAAATGAGAAACAATATCTGTTAAAAATCTGTGTTACAGTAGCCCAACTGCTATAGCAAACAACTCCAAATCCTCAGTGGCTTAATGTAATATGACTTTTGCCTTGTTCATGTCACAGGCCATGTCATATGTCACAGGCCATGTGACAATCAATGAGTGGGTTCCATGGAAGATAGGCAACTCTCCCCACACTTATTGAGAAGTTTCCATCTAGTGGCTCTGCCAGCCCATAGGACCTCAAAAAATCCCAGACAGAAGGAGGGGGCTGCAAGAGGGTGAGGGTTTTGTGGGAAGTTTTATGACCAGACCTGGAAGTAGTATGCATCACTCCACCCCCATTCTAATGGCCAGACCTCAGTTCTATGGCTCTTCCTAACTTCAACGAATGCCAGGAAGTGTGTTGCAACTGGAAGTCCAGAGAGAACAAACAGATTTGGTCAATATCTGGCTAGACTTCCCACAGGTAGGTCCTCTTGGCTTCTGCATTACAAGAACAAATGGAAATATAGGTTGCGTTCTTTGAGCAAACTGCCTCTCATTGCCCTGTGATACTAGAATTTCTTAAAGAAAGTGTTACTAACATATGTCAACACTTGAGGTTTGCCTGATGACTTCAGTGAAAGATTTTTTTTAAGCAGAGATCATTTGTAGAGTATCTCTACAAATCTCACACATCTTGATTTTTTTTAAAAAGGTGAATAATTAAATCATCTGAATGTGTAATTGAGAGTTTTTAAAGACCAAACAAAGTCTTTGGAATTCTATTTATTTTCTACTCTGTGGAAAGTGTTATACCTTGCAACCACGAAAAAAAGAGCTGTTGAATGTGTGTCAGGATGTGAGCTGATGTGTCTTAGAGTGAGAGGTGTGTGCTGGACAGTGGCCAGGGAATCTGTCTCTTTATCAGGGTAATTAATTGCCATTTGCATGATTTCAAGCAAATTGTGTAAAGACTCTTAGCTGTTCTAATGCCGATAAAATTATTAGGATCCTTTGCATATTCTATACTACATCAATGTATCTCATCTATTTTATGATTTTATTAAATAATGTGCCTCGCCTATTTTATTAAAACCACAAGTTGTACCCTATGTGCCTTATTAACAAAAACCTGGACTTTCTTTCGGATTTTATTTAAGACCATGGAATCTCCGGACACATACGTGGTTGCTCTTCCTCTATTTATATTTGAAAAGAAGACATGCCTTAGATGTTGGAATTGACATAACTGACCCCAAATGACAGAGGTCACACAGGAGGGAGGCAATAATAAAAAATAAATAATTGCCCCTGCTCCCTGGTGCCCTTTCATTGTGGAGATGTGGGAGCCTTTGCCCCCTTTTCCCTGGAGAGCCAGGAGATGGAAGAATAGAAGTGCAAGCGGAAGACCCCTGCGCTCTCCTGGACTCGTAGGTAAACAATGTCTGCCTGTCTGGCTCTGATCAGCTCCAGGCACCACGGTTTTAAAAGACCCCATGACATGCAATCAGTATCCGGGTCAGGGTGACTGGGAGACTGAGAGGTCTAGATTTATATTCTGAAGAAGACTGGCCAAAGGAGACAGACTGGTTCACTTTGGATTCTATGGGATGTTTACTTAAAAAGAAAAATAGACTATTTCTGAGTTGTTCCAGAAGCAGGACTACCAACAACCAACAAATGGCATCACTTGGAGGGACACTGACTTGAGTACTGCAGAAGAACTTTCTAGCAATTAAAGATGTTCAGACTTGAGCCTAGCCTTCCCACAGGGTAGGAACTGCTCCTCGCTGGAGCTCTCCTCCCAAACGCAGGCGACCATCTCAGCAGGACAGGTCCACTCACCTTGCTTTGGGTGAGCTGTGGCAATGGTGCTTTCCAAGGTCTCTTTCAGCTCTAAAATTGGATAACTGAATCTAATACCCATTTGAAAATGCAATTTAGTTCAGTGCTTCCTTTAGCCTTTCAAATTTGTTGTCTTTTCTGCCTAATTAATCTGCCTTGATCACCTTTCATTATTTTTCCAGCAGTTGGAATAGAATGGAGAGACTTTGATCCTGCTGAGATTGCCAGTATAAGGGGACAATTCTGAAGCATTCCTTGTGTCCACAGGAAGCTCCAATGCTCAGCAACATGAGCTTTGGTCCCTGTATTACCAGGCATAAGTCGAGTCCATATTTGTAACCAATGGATCCCTATGTGAGAGTGTGAAATTTCAAGCACGATAGCAGCCACAAACAAATATGAAAGACTTTTGTCTAAACCATCTGAATCATCTAAATGTTCATAGAAGCAATTAAATGATATGGCAAGGTAATCCATTTAAATATTGCAGAAAAAGAAAGGAGAAAGGAATCTTATATTCTCCCAAGATAATGGTATTACTGGTCATATTTCAAAATAATAGTCATTTTTCCCAGGCAAATCACTTGTTTTCTAGCCTATCATTAGAAAGTGAATTAGAAAGATGTGTGGGTTAACAACAACAAAAATCGTGGCTACAGTAACTAATTCAAATTTGTCAGTGAGGATTATTGGCTCACATGAACACCCATGTGCTGGGTGACGTTGGAGAGGTGAAGGGAGAGTCTGTGAGTCATGGCCCAAGATGCAGTTAGACCCAGGAGTGAAAGCTGATAAACTGTCTGGGTGAAGCATGCATGCATTCATTCACCCTATCTCTTCTCACTGAGGACTCTCTTTTAGGTGGGGGAACCAGATATGTAAATCAACAATCACATGATCTTTAAAGCCACAAAAACAGCAAGATAATGGGGTCAGTTTTAGCATGTTGTGGGGTCTCTATGTAAAGCGTGTATATATGTAAAGGTCCCATCAGTATTACATGTTTTTGTCTCTAGAGCTTGAGAGGGATTTTTGGGTTGTGAAGATTTATAAGAATTTTCAGTACCATGTCATTGCTGAGAGAGTACATGTTGGTGAGGAAGTGCGTGTCAAAGGTTCTGGGGCAACTCAGTATCTATTGGGGGATAGATGTGATGGTGAAAGCTATCAGACCTCGGAGCCAAGTCATTCAAGGTAGCCCAGGGTCCAGGACAGGAATGGAGAGGGAGAAGAAGGCGTAAAAGTGGAGAGACAAAAGTAGACTCAGAGACAGCATAAAAAGTCAGGAATTGGGGAAAAAATGGAGAAGGAACTTCAGAATGAGCAGCATGAGGCATGATAGATTAGAATCTGGAGGGAATATTTTGGTCATCAAAAGACTGGTCTTGATCTCTTATGCATATTTATCCTTCTTCAACTGAAGCACTGTGAGAAACTTAAAGCAATAATGTGCAAAACCCACGGTCTCAAAAACAAATGTAATGACATGATACAAGCATTTTTCACAGCAAGATTTCAATTCAAGATCAGATTTCAATGTGAGAATCAGATTTTAGATCAATAGTCAGCACTCAGTTGTTCATTTGGTGAACAGAGGGCTAGCACATCTGTGTGGTTGACCCCTGGGCTCCACACTGGAGCTGTCACGGAACACTGAAAGAACTTAGTTTCCATTTCAAAATTTACCACAGTACCTACGATTGCTCTTGTTCAGTAAAGTTTACATTACTAAAATCAATTTTGTTTTCAACAGGCTTTAACAAAACATTGAAATATATGGAGATGGAAAAATACATCTTCATGCCTCTGACTAGATTGAGCTTTCAATATGTCTTAGTGATTATATTTCTTAATCTAATTGTCCATTTTCCATTTGTCTCTTTTCAATAGCTATCTGAATATTTTCATACTTATTTTAATTAGAAAATGCATTTTGTTGGAAGCTGGGATTTATTCCCAAATAAAATACTCAATCATACCTTCATGATTTCTTACAGATTTTCCAGCTCTGCTTCCTATTTAGGAGGCAGATGTTAATATACATAGGCACAAGCCTGAGTTGTATGATTTCTTCAATCCTTTTGTTCAAGTTTCTCGAAATACATACCTGCCAAATTTACTGAACACTAACTTCTGGGACTAGAAAACAAAGAAGGAATCAAAAAAAGACTCCTTTTTGTTTCCAGAGCTGTATTGGGCTTTTATTTAGTTGAGGTTTGAGCCCTAAGTGACACTTCCCTAGTATGCGTATGTGAGTAATTTGAATGAGAACAAAGGAGTTGATGTTGGTGGAGGTGCCTTGACACACATCCTCAGCCTTTCATATTTAAAATGTTGTCCAAATCTGCAAGAACAATATTGGATCCAATGTTAAGAATGAGCATTTTTTAGTTTGGTTAATTTCAATTCCAGGGGTGAAAGAGTGTGTGTGTGTGTGTGTGTGTGTGTGTGTGAGTATGAGAGAGAGAAACAAGATAAAAAAAATAGTAAATGCTTAATGATGGTAGTGAAAAAAAATAGAAGTTGATAAGAAAGCAAGCATCCTGGGGTTTGTTTGAATCTGAAAGAGAAGGTGGGGTGAAACAGATGGGTCATTAGACTTTGAGGCTGTGACATTTGGAAGCCAGAGTTACATTTTCTTTGAAACTGTGAATAAACAGCTGGGAAAGAATCTTAGCATGTTCTTTTCTGATACTGGTTTTATTCCATTTGACTCAGGGCACTGCAAAGTAAGTGTGAGTTAAATTGTTTTGCAGCAGTTATTATTGTGAAATGTATTACTTTTAAATATTTTGATTTCTTATATTTGATTTCAATGTAACTGGGATTTAGGTTTATATACAAGCCCATTGAAAGACCAGGAATCTTTTTGAGGTTGCTGTTATGTATGTTGTTATGTTAAACCTCCTGGCTTACGTTGTGTGTCATAAAATAATATTTATGACATATGTTTACACAACTGCATAGCATCCTGGTGCTGGAAGGGACTAGCAATATGGAAATAAACAAAGACCAGACAAATGAGAACAGGCAAAGCCTATTTATTCAGAGTTTGTTATAGCAAGGTCATCAGCCACCATCACTTAATTTGGCAGAAACTCTAAGGCAGGGAGATGAGTGGGAATGCTTTATAGGGGAGAAAGGGGAGTCTCTATTATATGCCCCAAGTGGAGGCTGTTGGCATGGGGAAGTTGTAGGCATTTCAAGTACAAGCAGGCATCCTAGATGATTGGGTAGAAGTGCATATTCGACTGTCCTTGGTGGACCTATGTGGGAACCAGGGGCAAAAATTTAGGACATTGTCAGTTATTAATCAAGTTCTAACTGTTCTGTGACAATTATTATGTAGTTAATGTTTGGCTTCCTGGATTGGCTGTTAGAGACAGTGGTCTGACTTCCTGTAAGTCTGACTTACAGATAGTAGGTTGGCTTCCTGGGCTCATTATTGTAGATAATGGGTTGGAGTTCTGTTTTTATATGTCACCTGGAAATTTTCCATTTGTATATTCAGTCTTTCAGTGATTCTCTAGTCCAAATGCAAAAAGATTAAATTCATAAAGACAAATGGCTACGGTTTATTTAAATTAATACTACTTTTTACATATGTGGCTCTGTTTAATTTTTGAAATATTAAAAAATGGAGAATATTATTGGATCCTTCAAATTAAATTAGGGAAATTAAACAGGGCTGATATTATCTCCATTTTGTAGTTAAGGAAAACCAGGCTCCAAGAGGAGAGACCGAAGGCTCAGTGATGTGAGTCACCAGCCCATGAACATGACCGGGGCTGCAAAGCTGGGCCTCTTGGATCCCTTACCCAGGGCTGCTATTATCATCCAGCCTGACCCACAGATTCAGATAATGGGGAACCAAAGTGGGACATTTTTATTATATTCTACATTTGCATTATTTCACTGCTGAGAGTTGATGAGTATTTGCATCTAAATATAAATAAATAAAAATACAAGTTCTTTGAACCATTTCTGTAATTTTTTTTACTACAGTCTTTCTCAAAGATTCCTTATTTGAAATAACATGGTAAATTTTACAACTTGTGATTGTTATATGATCAGATTTTTGAAAGTATTCTTAGGTCTGTGCCACTTTAATACATTTATAACACTCACTTGGTTCTCTTATTCTGTTAGAAGCATTGCATTTCCTGCACACATCAGAAAGATGCCTGAGGAGTTGAGAAACCTATCAAATGAATAAATTAATTCAATACCTACTGAGCAATATGCTAAGTGCTGAAGGCACCCAATGGGGGAAAAAAAGCAAAAAATGAAACTCAGTCTCTGCTTTCAGAAAACCCAAATCCTTTTGAGAATAGCAGATTCATAGAGAGGATATAAGAAGGTGTCGGGGCAGAGATAACCATCTCTCAGCATAGGGTGGTGATATGGGTGGGCAAGGATTCAGAGGGGTCCTAAACGGAGTAACTAGGGCTAAGGAGAATTCACTGAGCAAACACAGATATAAAGGTATTCAAAACAGGCGAGATAGGAGATACTAGTTCTAGGAAACAGTATTGTTTTTGTTGGAGGGACCAGGAAGGAAGAGGCTACGGCAATTTAGTGGTGTTTCTTGAATACAGTTTTCAGGTGGGAAGTAATGAAGTTATATAGGGGGGACGATTGACAAGGTGGAGAATCTTATGGGTTATAAGAAGGAGCTTAGACATAATTCTGTGGGTAACCAAAGGCTTCTGGAAGGATTTTAGTCAGGTAACATTCAGAACAAGTTTTTTGTTTGTTTGTTTTTGTTTTTAACTATTCTCTCCATGCATCAGAGAGTTGCTGTCATATCAGTTCCCTGCAAAAAACACTGATGTCAAAACAGGAAGTGAGTAACACTGTTAGGAACATCTTTTTCCATGTGTTTGAAACATGTCTCTACGTACATGACAGACTAGCTATCACATCAATTCCTTGAAAAAATGCGCGGTATCACTCATAAACCATATTTGCTACATGCATTTTTAAATGCTTCTGTACATGTATTACAGAATGGCTATCCATTCCTGAAAAAACACTTGTCTAGATTTTCATTTTAAACAGATCATTTTGGTAGTCTATGGAGCTTATTCCTTGGGCAGTTAAGGACAAAATCTAGGAGACAATTGGCAATAATTCAAGGGCTATGACTAGAGTTTGAACCAAAGTAGTTAAAGTAGGTACGACGCAAAGTTCAGCAGAAGAGAAAGCAAGGTATTCAGAAATAAAATCTGCCTCATCTGCTGAGTGATGGGTTTGGGGAGCAGCAGTTAAAGAAAGGGAGAGTCAAGCTTCTAGCTTAGACAGTTGGCTGGACAGGAGGAAATGGGGTCAGTTCTGTGTCTGAATGTTAAATTTGTGTTATCTATGGGGTATCCATGTAGACACATCCAGCACACAGTTGGAAAAATGAGTCTAAAGCACAGGAGAATGATCCAGGCTTGTGATAAACTATTTAGAAATCACTAACAATCAGATGAGTGCTAGTTGAATCCTGGTAGATAAAAATCACAGAAAGAGTAGCTACTGAGTGAGAAGAATAGTGACTAAGCTAGTTAGTACCTTTCAGGCAACCAAGATGGAAAGGAGGAAGGGAAGGTATGAATGACACAGAAATGGTGTTAGGCATGGAACATGACACAGGGAGACGGGCCATTAGTGAAGCCAAGAGAATTGAAGATATGAATAAGAGAGTAATCAGAGTCATCAAATGGCTTAAAAAATGTCTTCTAAACTTCCCAACAGAAAGGCACTAGGTGATTTTAGCAGATGCAGTTTTAGTAGACTGGTTGGGCTGAATTCATGTCATTGTAGGCAGGGTAATGAATGGATGGAAGATGAGGAAGTAAAACAAATAAGTATGAAGTGTTTGCTAAGAAGTTTTCTTGAAGATGAGCACAAGGGAAGAGCTATTAATGAAGATTCAGGATTGACTGAGGTTCTCCTATTCTAATGAGAAAACTACTTCCCCACAGTATTAATTTGCACACTGCAGAGAAAAGCCCCATGTTATCTCCATTTCTATTAAATGTTGTCATCTCTAATGCAGGTCTAAGTTTCCAAAACTATATTGAAAACATTTTAGAAAAATATTCTTCAATTTTTAAAGGAATCTGGGGAGGATTTGACTTTCGTTTAACAGAATGTCATTCTGTTAATACACAGAATCAACAGAGGAGCTAAAGGTCCGAAGCCACAGCACGGAGCCCTTACCAAAGCTGGACAGCAAAGAAAGAGGGCATCATGGGGCGTCTTCCAGAGAGCCTATCAAAGCTCAGGAATGGGATGGAACACCAGGGCCACCTGTGGTCACCAGCAGACTGGGAAGATGCTCTGTGAGCCCCACCTTGTTAGCAGGAAACCACAGTTCAGGTAAGAAAGATAGCGAATGATCTCCCAGATGGTAATTCCTCATGTATCTAGAAATTGCTTTTATGCAGTTGTCACATAGAGAACCATAACTACAGATATCTTTGTCTCTACTCTTACGGAAAGCTTTAAGTAGCTCTTTACACAAAGGGCTATAATGACCTTTTGTGCCACTCCAGGGAGCCTCATTCACAAGGACCATAGGGAAGTGGATGGTGCTTCTTGGAGCTGTGCAATGTGGCAGCTTTGACGTCTTGCAACATCTTGTATTAAATTTCTTCAAACGTATCCGGAGGCCTCATCTATAGCAGTTTTAATGTATGAAGTTTAAGTGATTTAGGGTTTATTTGCTTTCTAAAAAAGATTTTAGGCAGCTGGGAAAAAATAAACAGTAAGTAAAATTGAGGATAAAAACATAACAAAGGCGATCTGAAGGCAGTAGAGAACATAGATATCATGAGGCCTGTCAGTGATGAGCTCAAGTCTGTACCTGGGCTTTGATCTTGGTGCCATTTCCAAATATAAGTCAAAAGAGTTAGAACATTTTAATCTAATAGATCTATAAATTTCACAAGTTGAAATTAAAATGTGATGTAATTTTCATTTTTATTAGATAAATATTATTAAAATTAGTTCTTTAAAAGCAGCTTATGTTTACTTTGAACTGATGAATCTACATGATGGACTCACAGAGAGCTGTCAGTTGAAATAGATAATAAATACCAAGCAACCTCCTGTGTTTTTCAGGTTTCTATTCCTTAAGAGTGATAGATAGGGTTCTGAAGAAAAGACCAATCCTTTAATGTTCCTCTCAACTTGGAAAGCAATTTACATTAATTTAGCCTGTGGTCTCTCTGACTGTCATGCGTAAGTTTAAATTGAAACAGGATGAATGATCTCTGTATTTGGGAGGGCATGTCTATAGGACAGTACCTGGACAAAGGTAGAACAATTGCTTCCCCAGACTTAAAATGTAACTTAAAGCTTTGATGATATTGCCGCATCATGTATCATATGGATGGCAACTTAACAGCATGAGTTTAAATCTTGGAGAAGAATCATTATGTAAATTTAGCAGAAAGTAAAAGATATAGTTTTGATAGGCATATGAGAAGAAGATATCTGTGCATTTTGTCAAAAAGAGAAAGAAAAATAAGGAACAAATATTTTGTAGGGAAAAAAGCTATCTCCCAAAGAATGTTGGCATCATTATTCAACTGGGACTTTTGGTTAGTTTTTGACTTATTATTCGTATTTTAAAGAATCATCTAAGTATGTGCCAGCTCTATCCAAAACACATGGGCAATATTAGCTCCTACCGTGACTAGAGATATGAAAACTGAGTGTCTGTTATGTAACAGCCACTGTTCTGTGATCTGAGAGCACAATGGTGAATAAGGCGTCCCTGCATTTAGATGTTCAAAGTCAAGTACAAGACAAATAGATCATCACAATACAATGTGTTATAGACAAATAATATGTGAAACTGAAGATTAATCCATTTTTTCTGGGAGTGTATGATTTTGGCAAGAACAGTCAGAGGCTTTTGGTGGATAAAATAATAATTGCTTGAGGATGCTTGAGCTAGAGTTTGAACCATCAAAAGCTGCTCACCAGGACGATGATGGAGAAGGAAGAAGTCTGCCTTCTGGATAAACACCTAAAACATAGTGGGATGGGACCAACTGTTGGTGTGAAAAGTGAGGGAAAATTGACTGAAAAAAATGAAAAGTTGGTTGGGACCAGATAGTAAGAATCCTGAAGGACCTTGTGTATTAGACAGAAATGCTTTCAGCATAAGTACCAGTGACCAGTGCCTTAAGGAAAAAATGGCCTATGTTAACTTCCATAGCATCCAGTCTGGAGGTAGGCAGCTCCAGGTGTTTTGCAACTGTTCAGTGATGTCATTGATGACCCAGGAAGTTTCCATCCTTCTAACTCTCCCCTTCTGCTCCCCTTTGATGACTTTTTCCTTATTGTGAGCTATGACATTTCTGGGCATCATGCCTCTGCAGACACTTTCCTCTAGTTGGTCAAAACTGGGAAACATGTCCTCTGGACCAATTATTGTGTGAGAGGGGAGATGGGATTTCCATGAGCTTATAGAGGGCCCTCCTTTCTCTTAAATCGGGGGGCCTTTGACTTGAATCTGGAAATGAAATCATCAGTCTCTGTTCAGAGATGAGGGGAATGATGTTACATAAGCAATGGGCAGTATCTGCCACATCATGGTTAGGTTTTGAGTGTTATTTAGTGGACATTTTATAGCCATTTAAATATTTTTTAAGATAGGTGTAATGCAATTCAATTTTCATCACAAAAGATCCAATGATGACTCTAAGTCTTCAAGAATGGTTGACTGGGAGGCCATGTACTATGAGAGAGACAGTCAATACAAGATGTGAGCAAGCTTTAGGTGAGAAAGTCAGGACTCAAATGTTGACTCTGTTAAGTTAGAAGTGCTCTGGGTTATCTAATTGAGAAGCTAGTAGACAGTTGCAATTATAGGTCTGGAGTTGAGATTTATTGGTACTAGAGATGAGCCTAGAGACTTTCGGAGTGGTGAGAACCCTAAGACTGGGTGATTCTCAATGAGAAGGGCAGGATACTGAATCTGGACTGGGGAATCCAAATATTTCAAAGTGTGAGCAAAGTAAAAAGAACCTGTGAGATAAACAGAAATGGAACAATTGAATGTTCCACATTTAAGCTTTTACTGAAACCTTAGTAAGTTGCATAAAAATAGGTCAGCTGTAATATGTCTTTGACACTTTGAAATGAATCTTTCAAGAAGTGCAGAGTGCAAATATAATTTACAGCATACTTTCACTTTCTTCCACTGCAAACTCCTGAGGCAGCTCTTATGTTTTATGGCATCTAAATCTGCTTTCCTGGGTTTTTCAGCTCTGTTTGTAGAGCAGTAAGTTGTCTACTGAACAGGAGCAATGACATAAATATCTTCAACCCCTCACACTCTCCATCTTAGATTATGAGGGAGGCAGACAGAAGGGGAAGAAGAAAAGAGCTCTGTTACACCTTTAATAAAGACATTTTTATATCCATATTGGAAGAAATGTGATATATTAGGGCAAATGTAGAGTCATATAGATAATGCCAGTGCAAGTTAGGGATTCTTATGTGAAAGCAAAACTGTCAACATCAACACTCAAAAGAGCATTTCAATTACTTGAACTCCCAAATATACCATTGCCATTGTATCCATCGAGGCCGCCCTTATACCAGTTTTGAGGGAGAAAAGGAGAATAGGAAAATGTTTGTAGTTTTTATTTTTCTATAAAGAAAGATCCTAAATGTGCCAATTCTGTACTAGAAAATGTCAGTTCCACTAGCAAAAATATATAAAATGAGACTATCTGAAGTTCACTCACCTTTGGTGTTTGAAACAAATGATGCACCACTTCAAGAATACTCCTCAGTGATATGGCCTTGGTCCAGAATAGACAAATTACTAGTGAGGAGAGCATTTTGGACTTTTCCTATTTTGGAATGAAAGAGAATAAGTCAGTATTTACTCTTTGGCCTTCCCCTCACACTCTTTCTTCATTATCGTCTCCTTGCTAACGGGCCGCTGGGCCACTGAACTACTAATTCCCCATGGAAACTCTAGAAATGCAACTGATAACCCTCCTTCCCGAGCAACCAAGGAACTCAGCTCCACACCGAACACTACAGAGGAGGGAAGGATCCACCTGTTCCTCCTCATAAATTCCCCCAACCTCTGTCAACTTTCTGCCTCTGTTTTTTTCTCTCTTTCACACACACACACACACACACACACACACACACACACACACACACACGCACACATGCACACGCACACGCACACACACCAAATGCTACCAGTCACAGACTCTTGCATTAAAAGAAGTAGTTTAGCCACTTGAAATGGTTGTTCTTAACAGCTCTTCTGAGGAATGGAGGAATTGCTGAAGTGAAACGAAGGGATGTGTCAGGAGATCTCAGTTCTAATTAACGTAGCCACTGGTCGCTGTGGTCTTTATTAAAGGCACAGTTGTTTTAGTAAATCAGAGATTCCCCAGAGGGTGATTCTTGAAGGAGGTGGAGGACTGGAACCCACATGCCCAAGAAAATAGTGGGAAAAGCAGAAATTATGCAAATAAATAGAGTTCTAACAAAAGTTCAGATCTCCATCACTGAATCAATCAATAAATAGTTTCCAAGCAGCTTGTACCTAACTCTGCAGTAGTTTCTGGGGGAGAAAGATGCACACACACACATACACACACATACACATGCACACACAGATGTATACACATACATGCTTGTACACACACACAGCATATACTATATAAAACAGTTTCTGCCACTCAAAGATCTTACTATACTTCATTATGACGCAAAACTATTAACCATTAATTAATTAGGTTATAATTAAATATATTCATTATTATGTATCATCTTTTACTATATACTTAATATCATTCAGAAAAGAGAAAATTAGTGTGGGCTTGAAAAAGGATAGCTTAATGGGAGACATTGAGTTTTAAACCAAGATTATAGCAGGTCTTAAAAAATTCATTTATTATTATTGAATAGGAATAGATACAGAACTTTCCACATGGGATGAAGAAGGTGGAAAAAGGCTGAGGCAGACCTGTCCCGGGGCCCTGGTCAGGCCAGCCTGACTGAAGAAGTATTTTTGAAAGTAAATTCAGACAGTCTTGGCTTAATCCTGCATGGAAGGATCCTAAAAAGACCTCAGCTTCTGTGTGTCCATCCTTGTTTTTCTGCTGTTCTGAGAAGGCCTACCCTGGGATGCAAACTGAGATGCCTGGAAGATAGGCAGGTAACATTAGTGAGTGAATTAAGAGGGGACCTCCTTCAAAACAGGCATGTTTTAACTGCACATTACATACATAGGCATGTTCTTCACTCCACCAAGAAAATAATTGCCCCATTTTTTGAAACTTGAAGCCCTTTTGTTCTAAGTTATATATTTCCATATTTGTTAGGGCTTAGACATGGGTAAATATTTCTTCATTACAAAGAAAATCCATTACATATTAACAAACATCAGGACTGAATGATGGAAATGCAGGTGACCTGGAAAAACAGGGACATCTCAAGGGGACAGAAGCTTCTTAGTGCCAACTGATGCTCGCCATGAGAAATACCCACCCACAATTCCCAGATTTAATTCTATTATGTGAAATCTCCCAGTTTTTAAATACAGCTCAATTTTCAGAAAATATTGAATCAAATCATTTACTTCTTCTGGCTAGGTATGCAAAGACTGACAATTTGCATTTTCTGGTTTGTAAAATCAAGTGATGCCCATTCCATTCGGTGAAGGCATGGCATTGACCCTGAAGCACAGGGTGGTTGGGTTATAGCAGAAGCAGCAGGAGACAGGAGACATCCTCCCCTCCCAGCTTTTATTTTCAAGGAGCTGCAGCTCTTTGAGAAGGCTATGCCAAGGGTAAGAGGGGGTATTAGGAGAGGCATGTGGTCTTTGATGATCAGAAGGGATTTCTAAACTCTCAAAGAGGAAGAGAGGCCTGGCATTCCATAAGTAAGAACCAGCAGCCTATAAAGTCACAGCATCCTAGCAAAGTGGCCAGCATCTCACTGGGAAGGCGGACAGGTGCAGTAGACTTTGCATAGGACTTTTTGTGAGGCTGGACATTAGGCTTTATGGTTCCAACTCCAAAATATGGAACTCAGTACTTTAAGGGTCTCTCTATGCTTGGAAAACAGAACCCTGTGATTCTCAGGTGAACTAAACACTAGAAGAGATCTTATATAGTCTCTGCACAACAGTTCTAGGCCTTTTCATGAGCCATTGTAGGAAAGCATTTTCCACCACCGTTCATGAGTCAGCCCTTCATATCCAAAAGGAGTCCTGGGCACACAGTTTTACAGAAGTGAAAACAGATATGAATTTGATTTCATTTAATGAACACAAAGAAGTGTATCATTTCTTGCATACCACATTTGCAGAATAAATTTTATACTAATTATAATGCATGCATAAAGTGTAATACAGTGGCTGAGCACTGAGGTTTGGGCACCCAGCAGATCTAGATTTAAATCTAAATTCTGTTTTATTTGTGATTACATGCCCCTTCATCTCTCTGAGCTTCATTTTTAAAACATGGATGAAAATGGCCCCTAACTCATAAATACTATTGAGAATTAAAGTTTAGAATTAAATGAGATAACATATTAACCCACTTAGTGTGGTGTCTGGAACACAGTGATTATTAAATAAATACTAATCATCATTAGGATTCCAGATACTTGTGCAGATATCTTTGCAACAGAGCCAGATGAGCCTCTGGTATAGGGCAATGTAGGCATTTGAGCAGGCCTTGAACTGAGCAGGATTTAGACAGAGGAGGTAGGAAGAGAGACGTGCATCAAAGGAGCCATGGGTTTTTTTGCTGGGGATGGTGAGAGCTCCAGCTCCCACATGGCACTGAGCACACCCACACCCCAAACTATGGTTCATAAGACATTTGTAGCCCTACTTCATATTCTAATCATATAATTTAAGATTGGGAAGATCACAAATATATTAGGGCACTAGCTGAAGGCCTAGAGTGGATACCTGGGAAGGATGGGGGCCATTTAATATGAGCAACAGAAAACTGGAATTTAGGAAAGGGAACTGCAATGGAATGTAAGAGTGTAGTCTTTGAATAGTGAATTTTTACCAGTTGATTTATAAGGAAGATGTTTTCCTCTTGAAAATTCTGAAACATGTTTACTGTACTTTACTTGGTAATGCTGGAGTCACTGGCTAGCTTTGCTGATAAACCTCCTGGAAGCTCTAACCCAATAAGTCATGATTCAGTGCTTCATACTCAAGAAGAGTCCCATGCACACTAACCTAGAGAAGTGAAAAACAGGTGAGCAGTGTAGCTGGGCAGCAGGACTGGGAACTGAGGTACAGTATTTATGACAACAATTCCTGGCAAACAATAATAAATCCATGTGGTTTTCTCCGCCACCTTGCCACTTTCCTTTTCTGTGCAAGCAAATCATGCTTTGCAACAATGTTAATAAATTAGTATTTTGGTGGTAATGACTTGAAGAAATTACATAACATATACTGTGCTCTGATTACTCTTATCTTTACAGAAAAGATAAAAGAAATGTCACGGTGTAGGTCATTATGAGGATTAAATTTAAAAATGCATAGAAATGCCTAATATAAAGCTGGCTTATAATAGCTAGTAGACCAAAGTTTATTCTGTTAGCATTCAATTTTACTGCAAAATTCTCTGATATTTTTTTTCTAGGACCAAGACTGAAACATTTCCTTTGGAAAGCTCTGCTCATTGTAAATATAATATAAGGTTTTCTTCAGCTACACATAATATAACTGGCCATAGGACTACTATTCGTGCAACAGTCTGTGCTTTGTTTATTTTTGCATTTTCTAATCAAGATTTTAGGACAGTGTGGTGGCCGTTTTTGGATCCCTTTGAGTTTGCGTTTATTAAATTTAGAGAAAGGGGCAGGCTTTAAGACTTGGTTGCTGCATTATACAAAGTTACCAAAAAGTAATCTTAATCTCTCACAGTGTTTCTGTTCTGCTTGGTAGCAAGAATGGGATTTAAAATCATGTTGGCAAGGATGTGGAAATCACATGAAAATTTGATATCTCCAAATGTATACATTTTCCTTAATAATAATCAACTTAATCTTCATCCATCCATCCATTCATTCATTCCCTTTGTTTTTATTTTCTAAGAAATATTTATTCAGCATCCACTCTGTGCTATGCAGGGACTAGGCAAGGGTGCAGGGTGTGCAAGGTAAATATGGCCAGCTGGACCCTGTACTCTCAGAGCACCTAGTCTAGCAAGGAATACAGGAACAAAAATACAGATTCTTATAAATGTTATGGAGGAAAAATACTTGATTTATTTTCTGACTAAAAGGAAGGCATTTCAGGCAAGTTTCCTAAAGAAAGTGGTATTTAATTTGATACTAGCATGACAAGCTGGAGCTCGACAAGGAAGAGGGGATTGAGTGTTCCCTGCAGCTCACTTATTGAGGCGTGGATGAAAAAAGATTTATTTTTAGAACCTGATTAGTGTTAAACATTTAATATGCTACGTGATTCCCAAACTATTTCCTCTTCTCTTTCCTCCATTTCTTCATGTGGCCTGGCAGCTTTGGGATGCTATTGTGGCAGTAACGGTCCCAATTACTCCCCTCTCCCTGTATGCACGCCCTTTGCAATGTGCTTTTTGTAGCTCGTTATCAAGAGGAACGCCTATTTCCTGCCCCTTGAACCTGGGTTGGCCTTGTGTCTTGCACTGACCAATAGAATGAGATGCAAGTAACTTTGGGCCAATTCTGAGCCCCAGCCTCAAGAGACCATAAGTGCTGGCCCTTTTCCAACCCTTACGAGGTGGTGCACCATGTAAACAAACTTGAGCTAGTTGGAGAATGAGATACATGTGGAAGAAAGCCAACAGCCTTCAGCCAGCCAACCTCCAAATATGTAAGAAAGCGCAGCATGACATAGCAGAAACACCTAGTTGGCCCACAGCTAACTACGATAGATGAGTGAGCTCAGCCCAAGAGCAGAAGAACCTCCAGCTGATCCATGGATTCATGAACAAAACTAAATGAGCATCATTTTAAGTCACTTAGTTTGGGCATAGTGTGAAATAAGTAACTGGTAGACATATTTGAATTCTGCTGGCTTTCCCTCCAATAGAAATGCCTTGTTATTATGACCTTATGAGCAGAGCATGCTCACTGATAAACGAACAGTCAGAACAAAAACGGAACATCCACCCTCCCATCTTTTGCCTCACCATCTCACTTTTCAAAGCATCGTTTTTAACTGTCATGGTTGCGTCATTTACGGCCTGTGTATTGCTAAGCACCACGAGGTCTCTTATATTTATTTTTACTATGCGACAGGAACAAGAAGTCAGTCTGGTAGAGTTCAGGCCTCCACTGCAGTTTGGGCTTCACTGTAGGACACTTAACTTCCTGCGTGGCTCCACATCAGCCCCACGCAGCTGGGGGCTTCAGTGTCTATGACCCTCAAGGCTGTCATTCTGTACCGTCAGCTCAGGCCCCAGAAGAGTTTTCCACATCTGCTCTCCTTCCCAGTCATAATTGGGTGCTTGCTTATTTCCTCAGGGAACACTGGCCAGATCCCAGTTGCTAGGTTCTGCTTAGCATTTTACACACTAGCGTTTGACTCTCCCTTTCTGAATTCTAGTAGTAAACACCTAACAGAATTCTCATTTGGACTGTCCTTAGAAAGTGATACAAGCCATATCCCCAGTAGCCCCACTTTTATGTCTCTGTGGAAAACGGTAACTTCTGCCTGCTAGAATTTGCATTCATCAGAGAAATAGTATTGTTTGTATTTCTCCTGATACTGGTGATACAGCTTTGAGAAACAACCAGGAAAGGAGAACTTGGAATGAGTTAACCATTTTAAATAGCCGAAGTATGTCTTTATAGGGTTTGAATGTAAATACACAGGTTATAAAATGTAGAAGTCTAATTAAAAAAGTGATAGTAGGCCATTACTGTCACGTTCCAAGGCAAAAAGCTGGACCATGGAGGCAGAACGTACACAAAGGAAATGATCAAAATGAACTTTTCTGTCCTTAACTGAACTCTTCTCTAATCTCAGAAAATGATTACAAGCTAAGAGGCTAGACACCAGGTATTAGACTTTGTGATAGCGTTTGTACGTGTGTGTGTGTGTGTGTGTGTGTGTGTGTGTGTGTGTGTGTGTATGATGAATCTCCATCCCTGACAGAGGAGGGATGAGAAATGAGAAACGTCTCCCCCAGTGGAAAATAAAGTGAGAGACTTTAGCAGGACCTGGAAATCTTATTATTTGTTTTAATCATTAGAGGCATATAGTAAAAAAAAGTATCAGCAGTTAGGTAAATGACCTGTGACCACAGAGCAGAAAGTTGCTTGGCAATTTACCCCAGCCACTGATGATGTGTTAAAGATGTGGGCCGAGTGTGTTTCCCATGGACCCAATTAGACCATGGAGAGAAACCCTGGAGGTGGCTTATGTCATGTGACTGGCCAGAGCGACAAGGACTCTTCGGTGCAAGGCTCAAGGTGCACTACGTGATACCCAGTAGACAAACAGCAAGGAGATCTCCAGGTGAGAGATGGCCAGTCACGGGAGGCCTTCAGGGTCACTTGAAAGCAGCCCCAGAGTGAGGGGTGTTCACCTCTCTTTCTGTCCCCGCTAATCCCTGCTATAGCCACAGAGTGAGACACCAGTTCATACCAGTGTCAGTCAAGACCTTTCCCATCCCCTCTCCCTTCCCCTTCATCCCACCTCTGCCCCTGTGGGGGTGAACACACGAGGGACCAAATGGGGGGCCATCTCCTCTGCATGCTATTTAGCAGGGCTAAATAGGCCAGGAGAGAAGTGTTTTCTTGAAATAAAGTTCCAGTTGTAGTTAATGCAAGGAGCTAGGCATTTAAATTACTTCCAAAAGACATTTTGTGACTTCAAGAAACTGAAGGATTTTTAATTATCAAAATGCAAAGGAAAAGCTCTGGGACTTGGCCTAGGGTTCATCCAAAAGGCAAGAAAGAACTGCCACCCCCACCCCCACCCCCACCCCAACACCACCACAAGGGAGTTGGAACTGTTTGTAGGGAGCAATGAATGACTGTTTTTTATTGTGTCTAAGGTCTTCCCTGTTCAAATTAACAGCTAAATGAACAAGTTTAAGGAAAACAGGACCTTATATAATTACAGAATTTGCTGTAAGATTATTGCAAATTATATTTACCCTGGATTATGAAATTTAAGTTTTCACCTTTGTGGATCATCTTTGAGCCATTTAAAATTATGTGACCAAACTGAAGCTCATGAGAAATCAAATAAATTATGTAGACTTTTGATAAATGGCAGATTTGAACGGATTTCAGGTTCGTGATCCATACTTCTGCATTTTTCCCATGATTTAATTAGGTTGGGGTTCCCTATTCCCACCTCCATGATCATGAATTCATTCATTTATTCAGCCATTCATGTATTCACTTCTTTTATTTTTTTCAATATAAAGTGCTAAACATTGAGCATGTGCCAGTGGGGGTGGCAGCTACTAATCCCAAAGGTTAAAAATGTAATTACAATCTGTGACAAAAGCCCTGGACCAAGGAAAATGACACCATACTCCCTGTGGACTCTGTTACATGACTTCCTGATGACCTGGGAACTGAGATGTCAGGTGAAGAAGAAAAGAAAGAGCGATCAAAGGAGAGGACCAGGAGGTGCAGTGACCCTGTGATGCTAGGACGTGTGTGGGAGAGTGGCTGAGGAGAGCAGGGTCACATGGCGAGTAGGGAAGCCCACTGCCTGGCAAGGGCTGGCCGAGCTGGCCGCATTAGTGATTCGGGTGCAGCCTAAAAATGACAGGAAACCATTTATGGATTTTAAACTCAGGGTTTGTGGGAACTGATTTACAGAGTCAGCTAATGTATTATCATCTTAAACCCAGGGAAACAGAATTACAAAGATAAATATGTTGCCCCAAATAACCCGCCTCATAAATCCAAAGTAGAAATGTTTTCTCTGCCCTCCAGCCCATGAAATTTCCCTGTTCCTATAACTAATGGATACTTATAACTGATTGTTTTGATATAGCTGAAAATTAATTCTAGAGAACCTGAACTCAAGGAGCTTCTGCACCTATGATGGGGATGATTTTTTACAGTAAGAAGGCGTTTTGCCCCCTGATTCAATAAGACAGGACACTAGACTTTGTTTTTCCATAGTTTATGGGATTTTTTTGAAACCGCTTATTTTCTTTTTCCTTTTTTTTTTCTAGCAAGATTGTTAAAGTTACAGGAGCAGTTGAGAATCAAGGAATTTGGTGACATTAACTGATATGTATGTGTGTTTAAAGCCATGTATGGGTTTTAAGCTTGGGTCTTATTTGGTTTAGTTTGCAAAGTCTGATAACTTATTTCATATGCTATATACAACTATATGTGTGAGACACACACACACACACACACACAGTCCCTTAAACTTAATTTCTACTAAACATGGGCATAGCCCTTGAGATTATATCCTATACTACACCATGAAACTATTGGAAAGAATACAACTGGTTAGTAATTTCATTCTTGTTGAAGAAATTCTAAATATCCAGCTACTCTCTGATTCTCTTGGGGAAAAATAAATAACCAGGCATAAGCAATTTAGAAAATGCAGAAGGTGCCTTTATCTTACTTGCCTCTCAATAGATTAATCCTTGTTAAGAACTGCCCTCTGTGCCAGGAGTCCTCCCTGACATTGGTCCTAGTTGGCAGCTCTTGGCTTTCTTTGGAAAGTCCCTGCAGGTATGATGCACCAACAGTATTCACAAAGAATGCCTTGTTTCAGTGAAAAGCCATAAAAGACATTATAAAGAAGGTTCAGACTTATGCTGGACATTTACAGGCACTTGTTTTGGAATCTTTGTAAACCGACGAGAATACATGTCAAATAATGTTTGCACTGCCATCTACTGTCCAAGACAGGCACTGAAATTTCCTCTTTTTTAAAACATTAAAATCATCAGAAGTCTGTTTTGTATTTTGGAAACTTGGGAGAGGTAAAGAAATGGAGGAAAACTTTTTTTTTTAAATGAGAAATGTATAAATAATTCACCTTACACTGGCTTCATTCTTTAAAATGTGGTTTAAAATAATTCATTCAGTAAACACTTCATGACTCTTTACCAGGGATCAGTTATCATGTTACTCAGGAGAAATACAGTGAGGAGTGAGACAGACAGGAAGCCTGTCCTCACAGAGCATACAGGTTAGTATACGAGGAAAGGGAAGGAAGGGGGAAGGAATAAGTACACCAGAGGGAGAGGAGTGGCATGATTAAGCTCCTAGAATGAAAGAAGAGGTGCAGAACTTTAAGAGAACTCAATGCACTATGGCGAGGGCAAGACTAGAGATTACCTGATTATGTCAGCTGAGCCATGTGTCCCACTGTGAGGAAGCAGTTTAGATTCTATGATATTATAAGAAGAGGAGATGAAAGATCAGATTCACCTTTTCATAGTAAAACTAGCTAACATTTCTTGAGCTCTTATTACATGCACATCGCTGAGGTGAAATCTACATTTATTATCTTATTTTATTCTTAACAATAATTTTATGAATTAGGTACATTTATGTCTCCCATTTTACCTGTGGACAAACAGAAGCTTAGAGGTCAAGCAAATTGTCCATGGTCGTTCAGCTAATAAGGGATGATGAGAGGGCAGCAGCCCTTATTCAAAAATAAAGCTCTTTCTCAAGACCTCTAGCCAAAGTGTGAAGACAGCTCTCATTGACTGACTTGCATCACATACCTATCCCTGAAACAGTCAGTGAGACCAAGGGGTTAGAATGATGGACTGGATGGACCTGAGTCACATGGCTACTTCTGCAGCTGGAGTTCAGGCAGTCCCTGCAATGGAACCATAAAAACTGAGATTATTGATGATATTATCTCCAAAGAAAATTCAAACTACTGTTCCAGAAAATAAAAAAGAATCAATGGATTCTGGACAGGTGAAAATGACAGATGACCATTACCCCCCCCGCCCCCGTAAATTTAATTTTTAAATATAGTTTTACCATGTTTAACCATTTATTACCAAAGCTTTTACCAACAATTTCATAAAATTTTAGCAAATAGCAAACTTGAGTTGTGCATCATCCTACCAACATTGTTACAGAAAATGCACAAAAAGCAGACCTTTAAAAGTAGTGACCTTTTTAAACTAGTTCATGATCAAAAATGTTTTTGTAGTCTTGGCAATTATTCCAACAGATTTCATTTATGAACATCAAAGAATCAATGAATGAATCTTGGAGTTTGCTCTTATTATAAGTGATGAAAAAAATGCCCTGAGAATTTGGATATCTTCCCTCAGGTCTCATGGGCAGGCAATAGTTTTTCTTGGACATTGCTATTGAGATTTTTCTAGGGCAGCATTTTAAAATTGGTGGTTCTCAAATCTCCTGGAGTTTCTAAGTTTTTCCCACATTTCATGGTATTTTCTTTGGTTTCAAGTTTTGTGTTTTAAATAATTCCACTGGCAAATCAGTTGTATAAAAAGTTACCTTTTTCAGAAAACTCTTTGGGGATTCAGAGTTTGTATAAAGCAACAGTTCTCAAACTCTTCAGCCTCAGGACCCCTTATGTTCTTAAAAATTTTTGAGAATCCTGAAGAGCTTTTCTTTTTTGGGTTAAGTTTAACAATATTTCTCTTATTAGAACTTAAAATTGTGAATTAAAAATTTTCTATTCATTAAAATAATAAGCCCATTATATATTAACAGAATGAACATTTTTTTCATGAAAAATAACTGTATTTTCCCAAACTGTAACAAGTGGTGAGCAGATTGAGATTGTTTTACATGTTTGCAAATCACTTTAATGTCTGGCTTAATAGAACATAGATTCTCATATCTGCTTTGCACTGAATCAGTTCTGGATTCAATCAGACATATTGCTTTGGTGAAAATATATGAAGGAAATCTGTCTTTGTGTAGATGCATAATTGAAAAGGGAGGATATTTTAATAGCCTTTTCATATAATTATGGATATTATTCTTTTATACTCTTCCCAAACTCAACAAATAGCAGTTTCGTAACGGTTAGTTACATGTCCCTAAACTCATCATATTCTGTTATATTAAAATCCATTGGTCTAACTTGCACTTTAAATGGATCTTTTTCCCATGCATGATTTATAAGATCATGCTTTAGAAAATATCAGTTCACTAAGTCATGCAAATCTTCCATATGTTGACACATTTTGCTATAAAAATCAATACAGCACATTAATTAATATCACCACTGATATCATAAGAAAAGTCCTTTAAGTATTAGGATGCTGTCAAGCTCACAGTGGTGGATACAAGCTTTTCAACATTTTTTCTTGACAGTTCAAATTTATCATTGTCAACAAATTCTGTCAGTTGTCTCATTAAAGCAATAAGCTCATTTCAGTCATTTTTGAGAAAATGTCTACCAAATATCCAAGTCTATGTAGCAGTGAAAAATACATGATTACTAGTACAGCTTGATGCTGTAGCTTTTATGTGCTCAGGTAACAGCAGCAGATTGATCCATCATTGCTTTTGGACTTTCAGTGCATTTGTCAATACAGTGGGAAAGGCAAATAACATCTTAGTATTTTTATGAAAATAGTTTTGACTTGAGGTCCTCACTTCCCCAGTGGGTCTTAGAGATCTCCAGAAGTTCTGCTGTAGGGTGAAAAGACATGACTGTTACTGGAGATCAGATTGAAATCTCCAGCCACAGTGGATTTGACCATGTATGGTCTTTGTGATTAGTCTTGTTCCTAGACATATATATTGCTTAATTTATGCCTATAATGGACAATGAGTGGTTCAAGGCAGAAGCACAAAGACCATGACTATTGAAACAGAACATGGTATCAGGACCATAAAAATTAGAATATCTGGTCATATTTTGTCTCAGGATAGTTTGTTCTTTGACAAACCACAAAAACCATGGTATAAAGAGGACATGTCACTAGTGTCATGTCCAGTTTTAATTTTCACTTACTAGGAATAGAGTTTTCACATTAATAAGGTAGGTGATATAGAAAATTTAAGCCAGGATTCTCCTTCATTTTGTTAGTTAGAAACAAAGTGTAACATGTTTTAAAAATAGGTGAAATGGTTTTTGTCATGTATTCATTTCTAATATCCAGCGATGAAGGGATTTTATTCTATTTGGTTTGTTTGTTTATTCTATTTTTGATACCATGACACAAACTGAAATTTCTCTCCCCATGGTAATATACATTTGATCCTGATACAAGTCATGGTATGTCTTTTCAAATTCATATCTTGGCAGATGGATTTTCTTTATGCAGTGATTTTAAAGATAATTAAGAAGCACATATTACTTATTAAATAGGAAAATATTTTGCTTTATACACACATACTTTAATTTTCTTTTAATGTGAAATTAAGTATTTTTTCAAACAAAAGTACATTTTCATATTTAGCTGAAGTGATGAAGATCCTAAGGGTGTTTCTGAAATTGTACTATAGAATAAAAGAGGCTGTCAAATAAAATAAAATAAGAACTGTTAATGATCTGCTATGCTATGTTGTCATGTAAGGAACCACCCATATATCGCAGTGTCTCGAGCATCCCTATGTTATAAGCAGTGTTATTTACATTCTCTCTACATAAGAAAGTGGAAGACAAGGGAGATCCCAGTTAGTCAGACAGAGAAAGCATACAGAGGGCACTCCTAACTCCATATGCATATGATTCTCTTTGTCTTCTAAACAATGGGTCCTGTAGTCCTCTATGCCCATCACTGGATCATAAATTCTACCCATCACATGGCTGCCTCACTTCTCTCTGGTTTTTAAATCTTCACCAGAATTCTAGTATTCCTAAAATGAATTAACAATTACTTTAGCATCAGTAGTTTTACTATCTGACCCTTCAAAAAACGCTAGGATCTTGCTCCATGATTATAGGACAGTCGGACTTGTTCAAAGCTATATGAGTCTTAGGTGCCTACTGAGAAGAATGCTCCATGGAAAGCTGGAGAGAAAGAATTTCTACTCCTAGGGTAGAGTTTTGCATCCTGCTGATTTTCTCTTTCTGTGGTCAGATCAGCAAAATGATCACAGCAATGATCAGATTTGTTTTATTTTTTCAGCATTCACAATCACAACCCCTAGGCCTATGAACATCTTAGGGATCTATAAAAACATTTGATATTAAAAAATAACATCCAAATTCCAAAAGAAACCACCAAATCAACATTAATGAATTTTAATTAAATCAGTTCGAAGTTTGACATTAGGTCAACCTAATTAATTATTAAATTTAGTATTAAAACAATTCCACTACACTTCAAAACAATTTCTAGATTAGACTGTCTAATACAGCAAAAATTTCTGAGTATGCTTGATTGCTGTCTAGAAATCATAGTCAACCATGATTTAATTAGGTTATTTACAGTCCGACAATTTTAAAGCAAAATTATAAAATTTCATTCAAATTATATACAGAGAAAGTTGCATTTATTATGAGGCAGGAGGGTATTGTATATGTTTGTTGTCAAGTATGATAGAAGCTTTAAAACGAAGTATTTGGAATCCATGACATTTTAACATAGTCCTGACAAAATCTCCTCTTATTGTTTAAACAGCAATTTATCTCTGATAGCATATGTGTTATTTCAAAGAAAAGATCTTCTCCAGAAATGAAAGTAGAGTTTGCAAGAAACATACTTTGGTATATTAAAAAAAGTACTCTCTGTGGCTTCTATGTAGCCTTGAGTTATTGAGTGGAAACTTTCTGCAGTATGACTGACTTGGGAAAATTATGGTATGTCTCTGCTAGTAAAGAAGAATATTGTGTATTTAAAGAAAAAAACAAGATGGAGAAAAGATATGTCTCCTCAGAATTTGAGTGATTTTATTTCTTTGATGCTAGATGAAAGTTATTTCTTTGGTGAAAAGGCACAAATTTCGTATTGCTGGGTAGATACAGAGGCTGAGAACAGTCATTTGTCTTTGCTTTCTGAAACCAGAGAGAACTCCGATGCTTCTGATAACAGCGCTGGACACCTTGGAGATTATCTGGTAACAATATCAAGGGACAGAATCCTGAACAGAAATTTAGTTCATCTTAAAGCGAAGATGAGAAATGATTGAGAAATGACTACCTTTAAAAAACAAAATAAAACAAAGTGATGATAGATTGTATGCACTAAGAATAAAAAGAAAGAACTGTTAAGTAATACATTCCAATGGATACTTACGTAGTAAAAACTTTACTATAATGATGAGTTATTATCCTAGAAACATCTCATGAGAGTATCTTGGTAATGGTTTATTCCAAGAAGTTAAAATTAGTTTGTTTGCTCCTTCCTTCCTTCCCTCCTTCCTCCCTTCCTCCCTCCCTCCCTCCCTCCCTTCCTTCCTCCTTCCCTCCCTTTCTTTCTCCCTCCCTTTCTCTCCCTTCCTTCCTTCCTTCCCTCCTTCCTCCCTTCCTTCCTCCCTTCCTTCCTTCCTTCTCTCCTTCCTCCCTTCCTTCCTTCCTTCCTTCCCTCCTTCTCCCTCCCTTCCTTCCTTCCTTTATTTCTTCCCTCCTTCCTTCCTTCCTTCTCTCCTTCCTTGCTTCTCTCCTTCATTACTTCCTCCCTCCCTCCTTCCCTTCCTCCTTCCTCCCTTCCTTCCTTTCTTCCCTCCTTCTTTCCTTCCTTCCTCCCTCCCTCCCTGCTCTCCTGCTCTCCTGCCTTCCTGCCTTCTTCCTTCCTCTTTCATTCTTTCTTTTCCCATGTCCCTCTCTTTCTTAATCTACTAACCCTTTCTTCTTCTCTTTACACTTGATCTTCCCTGAAATTCCACAAACAACATGGGATTGTTACGCATAAGAGTTTACAAGGGGAGGGGATTTTCCTTGGATGTAGGAAGGACAGATGCCTTCTAGTTTATAATTAATCTCTTAATGGAATGATGTTCTCTTGGGGGAGGAAAGCTGTATCCTAGATCTCTTTTGAGGGATATGTCCATTGTTTTTGACCCCCCCCCCCAAAGCCTTGGCAATTTTCAGATTAGCAAAATTCAGGATGGCAGCTTAATATTTTTAGTGCTAGGCTCCTAAGTCTCACTGTTTAAGGCTCAGTGCTGTGTATTCCCAAAGGTAAGTGAGCAGGACAAATTATGAAGCCCAGCCCTAGAGGATCTCTGAGAGGCCTATGATAGATTTTCTAGGATTTGGGGGACTTCCTCAGACAATTCTTTTGAATTCAATTCAGTTGAATGGGAGGAACATTCAATATTTTTTTCCTAGGGAAAGATGGCAAGAACACTTCAAGAAAAAAAAAATCTAAGTTTATTCAGCTAGTTGAATAGACTCAAAGTCATATCTAAGTCCAAAGCCCATTTATCGTCTTTTTTTTTTCCCCAGTTAAACCAGAAACACAGGTAAAAGACTATTTGATTTACCAAGAAAGAGGTTCTTAGTGCTCTTTAAAATAATAATTATAATATGGAGGTGAGACAGTTGTTCAGTAGGTGGAAGCAGAGGTAGGAGAGGAAAGGTATGCAGGGATGTGTGTGTGTGAATGGGCATCAGCTTGTCTTATTCTGTGTCTGTGTCTGGTGGCTGTGAGGAGTGGGAAGGACCTCCCGGGAGACAGCTGGCAGAGGCTGAAGTTGGCAGTTAAGAAATCATGTGACATGGATGTAGCAAAGCTCTTTTCTGGAGTGTGTTCATATAAAAATGGCAGGAAGATAGTGTTCCTGTGTAGTGGCACAGCCCATTTATTTCTTCCAACAGAACTGGGCACATTCCTGCTCACTGGCATCAGTGTGTCACATCAGTAACTTAGTGATGTAACGTCACGTGAAGCTAATTGTTCAGTGAGTTTAATTGTTAAGTCCAATATATAAAGAAAGTCTTTCTGAAATGCACTTGTGTATTTTGCAATGCAATTAGTAATCTTGCTGAGCCTCAGTCTTCCAATTTATACATTGGGAGCCCTCTGTGACTCTGAAGAGTGTCTTTAGGGTTACAGATGATATAAGTAATTTAAGTATACCTAGACTATACCAAGCACTCAGAAACAAACAGCTAATATAAAAAGTTTGGGATAAAAGCCCAGATGCCAATTTTTCTTTTTATGACTTCTTTCATTTATCAAATATCTTCAATTATATCTGAAAATCAGTGTCCTCTGTATACCATAAATTCTATGCATCTTCGTTGAAGAAAATTTCCATCCCCAAATTCTGATCTCCAAAGTATCCTGCCAATGACCTATGCAGCTCTTTGGGGATCCTTAAATAGAGGAAGAGGTAGGGAGTGATTTTTTTTTAATATAATTTATTTTATTATCATTAATTTACAATTACATGTGCAATATTACGATTATTAAACTACCCCTTCATCAGGTCCCCCCCACCAACCCCATTACAGTCACTGTCCATCAGCGTAGTGAGATGCTATAGAATCACTAGTTGTCTTCTCTGAGTTGTACTGCCCTCCCCGTGCCCCCCCAACATTAGGGAGTGATTTTTAATTTTGAAAAATACTCTTATTATGAAAGGTTGTGAAAGTCTTAGAAATGGTTATAAAATTTATAGGGAATGAAGATAAATTAGAGAAATGTTACAATGAAAACATGAAAGCAGCCAACACAGCACAACGATGAAAGAAAGAAGGGAGGGAGGGAGGAAGGAAGGGAGGGAGGAAGGAAGGGGATGCGTAAAAAAAAAAAGAGAGAGAGAAAAGAAAAGAAAGAAAATTGAAGAGTGTGGAAAAGACATTTTAGGACTTGGGAGACCTATGAACCAAAGTGGAAGCAAAATGCTCCCCAAATGGTCATGTCACTCGCTTTTCCCCATGGGATATTATTGTTCCTCTAGTAATATAGAAACTAACTCCAAAGGGGGTCAGGTGCACAGGAGAACAAGACCTCTGCTTCCACAATTTGTTCTTTATTGCCAGGAGCTGATCTGCAAATAAAGCTTGTTTTGGAGTGAACTGTTATGAAATTGTTTCATCACCTGCCATTATTAGCAAACATCAGAAATATTTGGTGATTTGAAAGAGCAGGCAGCAGCAGACAAGTAGGGGCTCTGAAAGCCATTCCATTGCTGCAGACATTAGTAGACTAATACTTTTTCTCTGCCCGTGTTCACAGAACCGAAAGTAAGCTGCAAGCTGGGCCGGTCAGCGTCCACATCCGGCGTGCCCCCTCCATCAGTTACTCCTCTCAGGCAAGCCAGTGACCTGCAACAGAGTCAGGTACCACCATCGTTAGCCAGTCGTGATTGACTGCCTGTGATGCGACATGCCAATCGCTTCCCACCTCTGTCTGTTGTGTGTTGCTGTAGACAACTTTCGCATTTGCTTTTCTTCTTCTCTGTGTGTATGGGTTGAGGGGATGAGGTGTGGCAGTCTGTGTTTTCATCCAAAAAGGAGTCTTTCTTCCCTGTGATTGGTGAAACTTTCTTTGCTGTCTGTTACCAAATCGTTTTTTGTCTCTGGTTTCCATCATTCTGTAATGTAAATGTAGTAAATTTGTATTATATGTATGAACTTAGTGGTTATTTTTTTTAATTCTTTCTCTCTCCCATGTTTTGTGTATTTTTATACTGTCTCTGAAAATTTATCAACTTTGATAAATTTATCAACTTTGTTTTATGTAGATTTCCTTTTCAATGTTTTGTCCACAACACTTGCACAGATGTTGTCAATGAATTTGTACGTATATTTTAGCTTTTATCCTATTATACTGTAATATTTGTGGCTGTTTAATTTTATTTTTGTTTAGCTTGGAGCATGATTGTGTGACACTGTGAATATCGATGTCCTTATAAATCTTGATATACCAAGTCATTTGGATTGAACATGGCAGCTAGTCTTTCTTAGGCCATAAAGACAAATTGAATGACCAGATAATCTGGATATTTACCAAAAACTGTAGATTAATAAGGCAATCTTTAAATAAATGACTTTTCTCTCTCATACCAACAATATCAGAAATGTTCTCAGAAAGGGAATGTAAGTGTTCATGCATGGTAAATGAAATCTCTATTATCACTGGAGAAAAAAGACAAGAAATAAAGGCATAAGCTAAAATATCATTTAATCCTTTACAGTAACAGTATGTTGCTCTGATGTTCATTTGGGTACATGGTTATAAATGGGGAATTCAGTATGGGGAAAAATCAGTACACATAAATGTTTATCTATAACTCACCCAATAGGTATTCAATACATTGACTTAATTTGTAAAGCTTTCTTGTTGTTACTGTTAAGTATTATGGATGTTAAGTAGAATAATGTCATCCTGGAGTTGTTTCTCTCTGCTTCCCAGATTTAATCACTGCGTTCATAAAACTCTTTGAAATAGTAAATTATAAAACTAGGCATGATACCTCTGTGGGAACTGTCCATTACTGATTAACAAATTACATATTCATCAATTACTTAAAATGTCAAGCTATTTAAAAAACATAACCAAGCAGAATAATTGCATTTTTTTCTAATGGGAGTCCTGGTGCTTTTTAGTGTTTTGGTCTCACTTAAATATGCACAGGATGTGATTTATGAATGTGTGAAATATCTATAAACACAAGAGATGAGAGGCTCCTCCCAAGGGCATCTCAAGTGTTACTTAGAATTTCTGTGTCTTAATTTAAAATGTTAAATGCCTTCATAAATAAATGTATCCAGTTCAAACACTTTTTGGGTATGAAAGATGTAGAAACAATAATACAATGAATTAATACATAAATAACCTTACAAAGATAAAGCACCATCTTATTTATTAAAGCTATTTCAAAAATATTACATTTACCAGTATTTACAGTTTAGAATATTGTATGCAGAAAGGAGATAATTGTAGCTAACTGGCAGAACATTGCATTAATATAATCGGTTTTCCAAGGACAAGTACCTTGCGTTAACATTGTTCTCAGTTACACAGAGAGGTGTTGTATTCTTTGTTTTTTTATTTTTATTTTTCCTAATTATCATTGTTTTACCCTAAACCCCTTTAACTCTCAATGAAAGCAAATTTCTGGTGTAAACTTCCAGAACAGAAACAAGATACAATCTTTGTCCCTTTACCTTATCAACTCTTTGCTCATCTCTCACCTGATGAGGTGTTCTTCATTCTTCAAAACATAGCAACCTGAGAAAGCCCCATTGCTTACGGGCCATTAGTTTCCTTGCTGACCAGCAGAAGTTCTGGCACACAGCCATATGGTAGATGAGCTGTCAGAGCTGTGAATTAGAGCTGGTCTCTGAGTCTTTCTTCTGACTGGTTGTAATATTCACCTATTCCCCTACTCTAGAACTTAAGGGGTGAGCATGGCTCTGAAGAACCTTACTGAGCATTCCTATAACAGCACAGAACTAAAGTCAGTAGTTACCATTGAAGATCCTCTTTTCACCTAATTCCCATGCTCTTGACTGAGATGTTTCTTTACTGTCCTTTTCTCAGGAACCCAAGGCAATGGGGAAAGACATTTAAACATATTGACTCTAAGAGTGAATACTCATAGCCAGCTAGGGTATGGAACACCCAGCACTATCAAATAAATGTTACTTGTTAAGCAGTTTCTCCACCATTAGGATTTTTAAATCAGTTGTTATTAAAACTCAAAATGCCTAATAGGAGATATCAGATAATAGAACTCTTACTAGAAATCAGGGAAAACCATGTAGTATATTTAAAACAAACAAAAGCCATCACTAACCCTGAAAAGAATTCTGATGGTGCTCGTAAACTGAGGACTTTGGCTTTAGGAAGGCTCTGCCATTTCAGCCACCATAAGGGACATCACGGCTTGTTCAGAAGGAACAGTGTTTTCTTTCAGATCGTTTGTTCATATCTTACTTCTTTTCAATCCAAGGTTTTCACTTACCACTTGCCATCATGGCTGGTTGGAGCTTTCTAAGGAGTGTTGCAAGAGTAATAGCAGAAGTGCTGGACATTGCCCCAGCAGAGATGTGGAGGTGGCCCAAAATGACTGACCCCACCCCCAGTAGCCTAGGCCAATGATGACCACACATCTCCAGAGAATCTAGACACAGTAGTTACTGACTGACACACAGAGGAGCCTAGGGCCATTAGTGACCGCCAACCATCAGCAATTGTGTATAAACAAAGGTCACCATAATGTCTGTTTGTTGTTTCAGTCTGTTTGGCTTCAGGTAACTACAGCAGATGCAAGATGGGTATGAATATATAACCTCATCTGACTAGAAGTCCAAAATATGTAAGAGAAAAATGGGACACAAAAAGTGTATGTGTTCTAAAGTATTTAGAGTTTGTTCCACACCACATAATATCCTCTGAAACTCAGAAAGATGGAAAACACATGATTTTCTTTCTGAATTCACCCCAGAATAAATGGACTAGACCTGGGGCAACACACTTCCTTGTTTTACTGCAGTACAGACATATGTTTTGGCATTTGTCTTAATGCAAGTCTTTGGGAATTAGACTGAATTTCTGAGCCTGCCATGAGAAAGCTGTTTTCTTAGCTTTAAACATAAAACTATAAAAGTCATGGATTGAACTTGGAGCACATTACTTTTTTTTTTCTGTAGTAAAGTAGAAAGCCATGTGCTCAGAAGAAAGAAGTGGGAGCATTTTCAGACAGTAAATGATGTTCAGATGCTGCCTCCAAGTCTGGCTGAGAACAAACCTGCCACTAAAGTGGTCCCCCTTCCACGGAGGATGGTGCCGTCCACAGTCTCGCTGCCTCAGGAGGCGACGTAGCCTGTCCTTGTGAACTCATGCTCACGCCCCCACTCATTCACCAATGCACATACTTCACGTTTTCTAAATAACAGATCCCTGTGGCATCAGGGAATAATCACAGAGCTAACAGTGATCTGGGCCCTGAACTGAAATTTCACCCTTTCCCTGAGGCTTGTTTATCATTCTAAACTGGATTATTATAAATAGTCCTTGGTTTGGGGGAGAGGATAGGAAAAGGACAGTTCTGATTTTCTTTAGACATACACTTTGAAGTTGGATGGGTCCATATTTCTTTAGAAATGTAAAAACTGCCTCCAAAGCCATGGTCTCCTGTTCCTCAAGCCTTGTGTGGCATGAGAATGACCTCCTCAGCAGCCAGGACAGGCCTCACCCAGGCATGTCCCTTCTGCATACTTAAAAGCTGTTATCCAGGCAAACAAGCCCAGTGCCTTTCAGACTGTCCCTTCAGGATTATTCTTCAACTGCTATTTTTGATGGCAGCCCTCTGGATTATCTCCAAGCTAACATACCCCTTCAGCTTGATGACCTACTGGGGGCTGGGGGTGGGGGTCACACAGGCCTGTCCCAGCTGCCTGACATCAAAAGGCCTTCTCTTTTCCTTTGGGCTCCAGAGTTATGTCTGCCACGCCAGCCTCCGGCCAGCTTTCCTAGACAATGAAGGAACATGTTAGAGTGTCCAAAGCTTGACACATGTCCAGAGTGTGTTTCTGGACATGCCCGGATGTCAAAATTATTTTTTAGTTACGTCAAAATAAAAGGAAGGTAAATCATCCAAAGACAGGGATTAGGGATTAGGGATCAGTACATATGAAAGACTAAAGGTAGGATTTAGGTGGATTCCTTGACCAGAGGTGTGGCCAGTTCGGAGTGCACCATCAATGCCCAGCAGTGTGTGGACTCCTTGATTCTTGGCTGACTTATTAAATCTCTCGATAAATGTCTCTCTCTGCATAAAAATGGAAACACGTTTTTCACCCACGGTCTAGTTTTTTCCCCTTCCTTAGTCCTTAACACCTCCTGAGCAGTGGGCTATTTTGATTTGTCTCACAACCTCAGTAATGCTTTACCTTAAAGCTTTGAGAAGACCACTGCTTTTTCTCAGGGTCTGTGACTTCTGGGCTTTTATTTAAGCTTTCAAATCATCAGGACATTTGCACACAAACCTTGTAGGTGCCTGGAGAGCATGTGGAAGGCTAAACACAAAGGGAGATTCAGGATATTAACATAAACACTCAAACGAGGACATAGGGAGGAATCCTGGTTTCATCAGCTCAGCGCCAGCTCACATCTCTGAATAATGTAACCCTAAAGAGTATATTCTTATTTAATTTCACCTTCCATTTATAGGATCAAGTAGAAAAACAAAAACAAATCCTGAGAGGGGAGAAGCTTCAACAGTATTTTCTCTTTAGAGTAGCATGGATGGACATGACATGTTTTGCCAAGGCTCTCTGTGCTTTCTTCCAGTCCTACATTCGGTAGACCTAGAATACAGGTATCATGAGGTTTCATCTGATCGGTGATACATTTTCAAGTGCATCCTCTCTAGAAGCTAAAGCTTTGTGGTGGGTGATAGAAAACAGAGTTAGGAAGGAGAGGAACACAATATGCGCTGGGTCACGAGCCACCCCAGTTCGACATGATGAAGGTTTTTCTCTTCTACCATCCTTTGCTCAGATGCTGAGCAAACTTCCTTTGTTGTTGTTAAGCCCCAGCGATAGGAGCTGAGAGGATTTCTGCAGTGATTTGTGCCTTTGCACGGCTGATTTGATGGTACGGTATGTACCATTTGGTAGGGATGATACCATTTGATGATGGTTTATGTGATGGAAATGGAAGAAAAGCAGAAACAGAACATGCAGCCAAGCAGCAAAAACTGAACTCACTTCATTAACACATAGTTTCCCACCACCACAGAGCTCCCTCCAAACTTTTTGCAGTAGAGCTTAAAATGACTCCTATTGTTTGCTCTATTTGGCATACAAGTTACCCTGATAGGTATTTCCAAATATATAAAAGCCCAGTCAGTAACGGGACTTGGAAAACCCTAGTACAATTATAATGCAAAATCAGTGTCACGTTAGAGAAGGGTTTATCTGTCCTAACTTCAAATTGTAAAATAAAGCGTTATGTTAACAAAGAGTATATTACAAACCAATTATAGTTCATTGTTACCCTAGTGATATTTACCAAAGAGGTTGGATCCAGTCCTGTGAAATGTTAGGAATGTCCGTGGTCGTATGGATCTGTTGCCGTGTATCATGGCATAATTGCATGAAAATAACGCAAGCGCCAAAAAGAGCTTTACCCATCATGTGGGTGTTCTCTATGATGCTGTCCCATTGGTGTGTAAGAATATCAGGCTTTAGTAGTTTGTGGGGCTCCCTATACTTAATGTTACATTGTAAAAAATGAGATTTTGTTATTGCCTTTAAAGAGCAACTGTAAGGCCCAGAAAACAGGCCCTGCTCAGCCCCGGGATGGACGGCGACCCAAATACTCACAAGAGACCGGTCTTGATGCAAACAGCAAGAGGTTTATTGATTCCACCAGCGCGCTGGGGTCAAGACTCATGACTCACGCAGGAGCAGAGTCCGACCCCGAGCAGAATTTTACAGGAGGTTTTAAAGGGAAAGAAACTATACCTAAGGGGAGGGGAGGGGGTGGTCTGTTGATAGCAAAAATATTTCTATTAGAGTCCCCCCACAGGGCTTCAGCATTCTTAACTTTATCTTTACGGTTCGTTGGTTTCTGGTATATACTCAGGTCCTGTTTTGCAAATATGTCCAGGCCGGTTTTTATGACTCAGGCCAAGGGTCAGAGCTTACTTAAAATTTTCCTATTCCTTCAGGTGGTTTCGGGGAAACTGAAACTTAGGCCCTCTGATTTCTGAGGCTTTCTGAGGCCTGTCATGGCGTTAGTTTGGTCCTTTCACAACCACATCCAGTAACATGTGAAATGAAATGTTGGTAGTATTTGATTTTCATTTTCATAGAAAGAGTTCAGTTGGCAGAGACTCATTGCTTTTTACAACACAATACAGTATAGGCTGAGGAATTTGACACATTACTTCAGCATCGTGTGTTTGTTAACTTCTGTATATGCCAAGTGGCGGAGTATTTGGGACCCCCCCCCCTTTGAAGGCCAGTAGTCTCATGATCAGTCACTCAGCAACTCCACTATTAAGTAGAATGAAGCTAAACAAACCCACCCCTTTGCCTTTATTCCAACCTCTTCACATAAAAATCTTGCCATTTATTTCCTTAGAGTTGGAGACAGAGTATAATAAACAAGATTTTCTATAAAAAGTCTTGAATCAATTGACAAGTATGGGTGGGGATGGGGGCAAATGGACTCTGAGAGTGACTGCCACCTAATTCTAGCATCGTCCCCAAATCCTGTGAGTGTCAGAGTTATCAATTTAATCCACCAGGACAGAGGGTAAAAGTGTTCAGAAACTTAAATTTTTGTATCCCAGCATTCTTTAACACATGGAAAAGACAAAAAATTATTCATAATTCTTAGTTGAAATTCGCGTAATGAAAACCATCTGCCATTTGTTATTGTCTCTGATATGCTTACTGTGCACCAGGACCATGCTGACATCTCCCCTACATTGTTGCTGGTGTGTTCTCTACAGTCCTATACGATGGCTACTATTATTATCTCACATTACAACTGAGGATACTAAAGTGAGCTATGTACCTTGTCTAAGTTTTTTACCTATTCAGTGTCAGTCTATGATCTTAAGTACTCAGCTAGATAGAAACTTGAGATTTAGAGGAAGTAAGACTTCCTTTAGAATCCTGGCTTCTGCAGGTGGTGGCTGTCTGACCTGGAATACATCGCCCAACTTTTTCGTCTGTTTCCTATCTGTAAAATGGTGGCAGTGGTATCTGCCTTGTATGATTTTTGTTGACCATTAATGAGATCTTGTCCTGGACTGAAATTATCGACTGGAAAAATAGTCATTCTTTCTCCTTTCCCTTATAACTTTTCCTTCTTCTGAAAATTCCACTTTCCCACTTGCTGGAAAATCGGTAAGAAGGAAAGTTATCCTAATCAGTGGTATTGCAAATGGTATGGGCACAGAGGGAATGCGTCCGTTCGCCTCCAAATCAAGAACCTTGTATAGAACTGCTAATGATCATAAAAAGAAGACAAAATTTTTATCAGTTTTATTACTGATTTTAAATTCTGTTGACAGTGCCTTTCCTTATTGCCAGCATCTGAGACAGATTGGTTTCTCCGACCCACTCCTCATACACTTCATATGATTATATTCCTTATTTCTTCTCCAAATAGGAACATAGATACTAGTTATTTCCCATATAATAAGATGTCTGTATCTGATATTTCCTCTTACCTTGTAGGTCTCATGTGTGGCTTGGAAGGCATGTGAATAGAAATCCATTAAGGATATCATTTCAAAAATGCCACCTATCCCCTAAACTTTCTTTACTCTCCTATGTGACTTAGAGTATGAATGAACATAGTAAAAATGCTAAGGCTGCATTGCATAGGAAACTGCTATCTGCTGGGGTCAGGACAAAAGATACAGAGACACAGGGTAAGTGTGTTGCCAACTTCAGCATTTACTTAAAGCTTCCCTAGACTGCAGTTTTAAATGCCTTGCTTTCTCATATGCACATTATTTACCCACAAGCATGCTCATTATATTATATCCCATTTCACTGACTTAGCATTTTTTATTTTTGTTTTTCATTTTTATTTTCCTTTTAATGAAGAAAGCATAAGGATAAATACATTATAAATTGTTATGTAAACAAGAGGCCTGAATTTCAACAACAGTCTTGCCCAAGCAATGTGTGTTATAGCTAGTACCAATATATGGATATCAGAGGGCACTGCTTTGTATTTCTTAAGCAAAGTCAGAGTCAACTGAATATATATATAATATATATATATGCAATATGATATATACTACCTATACATATTACACAAACACACATACACACACACAGCTATATAATCTTTTGGACCCTCATGCAAACACCAGAAGTGGTCTAGTTCATTAAACTAACAATACTGTGGGTGTGTTTGGGAAAGTGAAGCGGAAGATTTTAAATCCACTTACTTGTCACATTAGTTTATTCCATGTGTTTTCAAGCAGATCTTTATAACGTTTCTAATTCCATGTGAATTTTTATTGAACATTCAAAAAATAGAAACTTTGGGAGGCAGTGGAAAATACTTAGCTGCTAGATTTATTCCAAATGCCACTATAGTTGGAAGTGAAGCTTTGGCTCAGTCTAGAGGACAATCGGTATATCACTGTAGATCTTGCTTTGAATTGTATACAGACAGTTACTGAAGGAACATTTCAGATTGATAAGCCAATCTGTAAATGCTAAATGCTATGGTCATGTTCCGCTGCCAATTATCAGCAGAAGTCCACATCCTAGAAAACTCCCTTATCACAGGCTGTAACTATTGTAAAGTAGATCAAGTTCTTTAAGTGGCTGGCCAACCTAGTTGGGAAATAGCGTAACATTAGGTGGACCCATAGCACCACCTAGCATCTGAAGTGTATTTTGCAGTATGCATTTGGTTTTTAAAATCATTTAATCAAACAAAACTGCTTGATGACAGAGTAGATATGCTATTTGGGATAACAAGCATAATGCTTATAGAAACCCAGGACAAATGTTTTTGATGGCATTTGTTTTTTGGATATTTTTCATTACTTTTGTCTTGCAATTTTATGGTGTCTTAACTTTTGAATATACCCTGCGGTACTTTTGGGAGCGGGAAAATATTGAATCATAGCCAGGATCTCTGAGTGTTATGCATTATTTATGATTAGATGCAGCTATTTCATTAGGATGTATGATATCTCTACATCGTAATTCCCTAAACCCAACCTGAGCTGGGTTATTCTCCTTGAATAAATGATATCATTATTCCTATTTTGCAGACTGAAAAGAAAACTAGCAGAGAAAGCTTGAGTGGCTGAATGCAAGAATTCCTTCTTGATTGCTTTTGTTTTCCATTAACATATTTGAAACATATCCTTAAGAATCTTTCCTGGAAAGAGCAGGTTTCCTAACTAGTGGGTAAATTCACCTCCAACTTTGATAACATGTGGATTAAGAAGAAATGTTTATGCTATATTAATGTTGGCTCAGAGTTGTACTACATTCGACTTAAAATATTAAATGCATCCACATTATGAGTGCTTTACTCAAGAAGTACTAGAAATCTTAAGTTTCTTCACTCAGCTCACTTGCTATATACATCCTTGTTCCCTATTCTGTGCTGCAAATAAACATTATCCTTCAGATTGAAAGCACCTTCCCCATTCAAGTAAACTTTTCAAAGGGCTTTTGCTCAGAACATTATCTTATTTTATTTTCACAGTGTGTGCAGTAGGTAGACTACTCTCAATTCACTGATGAGAAAACTGGGGCTGGCGAGGCGTGTTACCTGTTTTGAGGGTCTTGTAGCTCATAACTGGCTGTACGGACATGAGGTGGAAGCCCAGGCAGTTCTGTCTATTAAACTTCTGCTTTATTTTCTACCAGAATAGCTGCCTCTCTGAATTTGCCCTATTCCTAAAACACATCTTCCTTCACATTCATTCATTCCATTCATCCATGTATTTAATCATTCTTTGATTTTCCAGGTCTTGCCTTTGAGCTTTTCTAAACCAACAGCTGCATAGCCGAGGGTCAAATTCAAACTAGGACACCAGCTGAACCAGGAACCACCTAAGAGCAGGGTCTTCAAGAGAAGCGATCTGCTTAGGAGCGTAACTCCTGGAAGGAAGCTAGATGTTGCTTGCTGTTCTTGTACCATTCTCTTGTGGACCATGGACTGGTGCTGTGAGAAATCAGCCATGCAGGGGTGTGTGTGTGTGTGTGTGCATGCATGTGCAGGAGCACAAACCCTTAAGCAGACGTCTTTCCACATTCTGAAAAGAAAACACAGCCCTCACACACGTGCACCCATAAATACCAGCTTTTTAGAGCACTGGTATAGATTTAACCAACAGCACACAAAAGACAAATAATATATTCACCATGATCTATCAGGCTTCTGAGCTTCCGCAGCAGTCCTACTGAGCAGACTCTTTAAAGGGGGAAACAACATCCATACTGTCATTTCAAAGCCTTTATTTTCTAAAGTAAATGCTGCATTAGAGCTAGTTAAGAATCCCCGGTTGTCAGCTGTTTTGACAGAGATGGTATCTGGAATGCTGCATTTAATGATTCAGTTCCCAGAAATGGAGGAAGTTATTTGAGGGACCAAAAGGTGTCAAGAGCAATCATCTTACCCCCAGTCACCTTTGCATATGAAAGGAGTAGAGGCTTTTCAGGAGAATCCCACAGAGCCAAAGTCACTTACCATTCAGGATACAAACTAGGAAGGAACCCAATCTGTGCTGTCACTTGTCTGATATAAACCTAAATAATGCAACAAGGAACCCTTGGAGAAGTGCATCACTGGAAGTACTTACCTCCGATTGTTGCTTTTCCCCCCGGGACTCATGAAATTTCCAGGTATTTTGATTCCTACATCCATATGAAAAGAGATAATGAATATGAAATGACAGTGTAAAGGAGACTACTTAAATAAGTGTAAATGCTGTTCAGTCATTTATTCAACACATAGACCTTTTTTAAAAACATTTTGTGGGAGCAAAGAAATGCAAGACTGTCTCACTTCTAAGAAAGTGTGGTGCATTAGGGAGAAACCAGACAAGCCACAGGAGAGGAGAGCCGAAGGCCGGACCGGGGCCACTCCAAAGGCTTTGTGGTATGGCTTTGTTGCCTGGCAGCTGCGTCTGGGGAAGGCTGTCCCTGCGCACCAGGTGAAACCTCAGCCTGGACAGCGGGGGAGGGTTCTTGACTCTGAACGAGAAAGAATTCTTGAGCAGGTTTGAAGAATGCAGGTAAGGAAAGAATTTATTAAAGCGAGAGAAGAAATGAAGGACAGAGGCCTTGCAGGCACCTGAATGCAGGAAAACGCAGAGGTGCAGAGGGAGGGAGAGGAAGCTCACCGCACAGCGTCCCCCAGGCGACAGGAACTCGCAGGCCCAAATCAGAGCTCTCAGCAGCCCCTTCCTACTTACCAGGGTAAAATGGAAACTTGGAAATAGAATGAAATAGCAAAGAAACAAAGACGCTTACCACTGGAAGAGTGCAGAGAGACAAAACGCGGTTAAGTTGAGCAGTGAGAAAGCTTTATTTAAAGTTACACATTTAAAGAAAAGAAAGCGCGGGCAACCTCAGAGAGGAGGTGCACCAAAAGGCTGGGGGTTCTGTCATTTAAGCATTTTTCAGGAATGTGATAGAGGGCCAGGGGGTGTAGACTTGTCAAGTGGTCTCAAGATGCTTACCTCTGGTGAGAGACGCCATGTCTTCTTCTTTCCTCTATTATCACTCCTCCAGCTAATTCTGCAAAATAAACATAACACAAGAAATTTATTGATCTGGTTCCTTCCCAGGATGGTGTCTTCCCTCTGGGAACATATCAATATAAACCACCTGCTCTGCCCCCAAAGTGGTTTGGGTTATTGTCTGTTGGTTAAAGAATATGTTAGGAATCTTACCTCCTAACTCCCTGCTTTGTAAAATGGAATCTTAGCCTTAAGATGGAGTCCCTCCTGTTCTTACTGTACTATTTATATCTAAGCTTTTCTGGAAAAATTAATCATGATGCTTGTCTCCTCTCTCTGCCCTCCATCAGCTTCTCTCGGATCCAAATGCTGGCTTGCACGATGACTGTGAAATATTATGACAGGCTCAGTGTCTCTTACCCTTTTCCCCAGCTCCAGTCTCCAGGCTCCTTTATCCCCATACCCCCCTCCACATCACCAAGAGAGTGGCCATGTGTTGACTCCTCCATGCAAAATTCTGTAAATTCTGCCCATTGCCTACAGGATGGAAGATAAACTGCTTTGCACGGATTTCAAGGCCTGAATGATCTGGCCTTGGCCTTCCTATTCAGCTTCATCATCCAACACTCTATCTATGCCTCATGTCCATCCACATACCACAACGGTTCTTTTCCACTTTGATATGCTCCAAGATTTGCATAAATTACTTCTTGGAACACCCTTCCAGCCTGAACTTTTGGAAGCTATTACATATCCATCAAGTTTGGGGTCAAGTGCATTCTCCCCACTGGTGAGGCTGCCTAACCCTTCCAACTCTCCCCACTCTTCTCTGTGTCTCCCTTGTACTTTGTGCTTCCCATAGATAACTGCACATAACTTTATTTTAATATCAAAGGACAACACTGTCTGAGGTATGTTATCCTCTGTTTTGTTAACCCAGAAAAGCAGTCTGAGGAAAGGTCACGTTAGATCCTTCACTATTGGAGTTTTTAATTTGCAGATGTGTATGGTCAAGTAATTGCAGAGAAGAGGATACAACGTGCGCTACTCAAATGTATTTGGCCATGGAACCCCTTTTCCATTTTTCCAAGGAGCATCTCATCTGACTCCAAAGGTGCTGGTTATAATTGTTGACATTAGATTGGAAGCTCTTTGAGGGCTGAGATGTCTGTTTTCATCTTAGAAATCTCTAGTTGTCTTAGTACATATTGAATGAATAAATTGATTAATGCTAAAGGTGGAAACAGATAATTGTAAAACTGTTATAATAATTTCAGAAGCATTTGCGCTCCTGATCGGTGGCTCTGCACAGTCATTGCATTTTCCCACCTCAGCTAGTTAATTAACTAGTTTTACCTGCTGGTGCAGAATGAGAGACAAACGTTAAAGAATTGAAATGCATGTGCCACTGGGAGAATGCAAGACTGCGTTTCCTACCTAAAGGGAAATCCCTCTAAACTCATTCCCAAAAACCAATTTCTTAAAAATGACAGCTTCATTAACAGAAGGAGAAAGAGTATATCATGGGGACTATGTTGGAAAGATAAGCTTTAATGATCCAAGTATGTATTTAGGACAACATAAACTGGGGTTGGAGGAAAGTAAGATCTTTACAGTTTCTAATAGCAGCAATTATGAAACCCTCTCTTCATAAATAGATCAATATACAAGTTAACCTTTTAAAATAACACAAAACTTAATTAACATCTTTATACTTCTGACAGCAACGACATTGTGTGTTCATCAATTCATATTCTGATGTTGGGAGGTTTTTCTCTATACCACCAAGCAGTGCTCCCACACCAGCTAGGTATCCTACAATTCAATGCAGTTCTGACATTGTCTATCTGGAGATACACCAGATCCCATAGGTTAAGGCCTCAGGCCCACAAAACCATGCCCCCCGCCCCCCAGCCTGCCCTGCCTTCAGATGCTAATCAAATGTCCAAATTATCACCACTGCTTCTGACTGACTGGCTATAAATCAGAGGTTCCCTTGGGTTCCATTAATTTGCTAGAGCAGCTGACAGCATCCAAAGAAACAATTTACTTAACTAGTATATTGGTTTATTATAAAAGGTTATAACTCAGAAACAGCCAGATGGAAGATATCCATCATGCAAGGCCTGGGGAAGGGGTACAGAGCTTCCATGCTTTCTGAGTACTCCACTCTCCCTGAATCTCCACATGTTCACCAACCTGGAAGCTCTCCAAACCCCTCCATTTGGGTTTTGATGGAGGAGTCATTACATAAGCATGATTGATTAAGTCATTGGCCATTGGTGACTGAATTCAATCTCCAGCCCCTTTCTCCTCCCAGGCCTGGGAGCGGGGGTATCTGAAAGTTACAGCCCTCCAATCACACCGTTGGCTCTATTGGCCACGGCCTCATCCTCAGCTAGTGGCAAAAGTCACCTCATTAATATAACAAGGGAAACCTTTATTGCCCTAATTATGTGAAATTCCAAGGGTTTGGGGAGCTCTGTGTGTGGAATGGGGGCAAAGATCAAGTATGTATTTTTGGTATAAATCACATCATCAGTATGTGTGCGTGTGTGTATTCTACTTCATTTAGATTTTCTTTTTATGGTTTTGCATAAGGTTATTGAAACAACTCATCTCTTTTCTCTCTTGCTTTTGCTCTTTTTTGTTTTCTATGTTTTTGCTCAGGTTTGCCGGGCAGGTGCCTAAATATACAGAAACTTGTCTCTTGGGTCATTCAGCATTTGTTACTTACCCACAGAATTTCTAAAACTACTCCTGCAGCCAAATTTAAATGCAAAGGCGAAACTTTAAACTTCAAAGCTGAAAGATGCAAAAACTCTTAGTAACAAAGAGCTGTTTGCTGCTCCAGTATAATGAATTAAAAGAAAGTCTACCCCTGTGCTATATTGCCTTCTCAAAATGAGTCACGGTAGGGCGGCTGTTCTAAATACAACTTCTTAACTGTAGGCTGAACTGTGTATGAAGATTTGTTAGAGCTGCCAGAAGAGAGCAGCATTTCACCTTTCCCTACTTCTAAAAGTAGGGATGGATCTAACGGTCCACCGGGAGTGATACATTTCAGTATTCATCATGGAGGTGGAAAGAAATGAGATGGAGCAGTGAGGCCACCTTGTCTTCTCTTCCCTCTTCTTCCTGTCAGTCATCTTTCCCCTCCCTCCTAGCTGCTCCCAGGGGCTTTGGGTGGAATGGCTGGACCCTAGGAAACAAGAACCACTGGAACATATTGTTAGGTGCAAACTCTCTAATAGTAATTTGCTAACCTTACGTGCCACAGCTCCGCAAACAGTCACTGGGGTGTGAACAAAAGGTTAGTACGGATAAAATTAATGACTGGCCATTTGGCCTTCTTTTCTTTCTAAAGCCTCCATGCTCTAAAATCACCTACCTCAAACAAAATTTTCCAGCTTGTGTCCCCTGCCCCCTATGTGGCCAACTAAATGCTAATGACTAACCAACCCAACACTAATAACTGACATGTGTAACTGTCACTGGCACTTTGCAGTAATTAGCGTGAGCACATTAGAGTTTGGAAGTTGCTTTCATCCATTCACTCAGCAATGCTCATTGTTCACCTGACAAATGCCAGAGGTTCTGACAGATGCTCAATGATTGATAGAAATTGCGTTCAAAGGAATTTCAGCCCCAGTAAAGAATACACACACACACACACACACACACACACACATTTTAATCATGGTACTTCATCTTTCGATATTTAAACATACAGCTTCTAAGAGCAAGGACATTGTTTCTAACAATCACACTCAAAAAAGCAGTCAAGTAGATTATGATCCAATCCTATGGTCTCATATAAAGCCCATTTTCAAATTTCCACCAGGGCCCTGCTACTACACTCCTCCCCAGTCTGGGATCCAGTCAAGGATCATTTATTACATTTAGTTCTCATAGTTTTAATTTTTACCTTTTTTACATCTCTTTTCATCATGGATATTTCTCAGCCTCATTGATTTTTCAAGATACAGAACTTTTGAGACTCCATAACAGTTTGTTTTTTTTTACAGAACATTGCTTCATTTTGATTTGATTGTTCCTTTGTGATTAGATTCAAGTCAAACATTTTGAGCAAGAGGACTGCACGTGGAGGCCTTCTCAGAGAGTCACATGATGCACAGTATCTGTTTCATTACTTGGAACATGATATTAGATCACTTGGTAAAGGTTGTTTCTTTATTCTAAATACTCTGTTTGCCGGGAGGGACAGACCGTGGAGGCTGCCTTACAGTCTACCCACCATAGGATCAAATCAATTGATTAAATATATTATGTCTGTTATGTTTTCTTTGAAAGAAAAAAATCTGATTTGGTTTGATCAATTTCTAAATGCATTTGACTTAACATTTTGTTTTGTGACCATGAAACAGTCTTGCAAATCATGATCATTACTTCATGTCCGATGAGAAAACTGAAAAGCAAAGGTCAAGTGAAATCTCCAGCTCACGTAGGTAGCAGTGACAGCTCTGGGACTGGGACCCCTCTCTGCTCACTCTCTGTGCAGTTTTCTTTCCTCTAAAGGTCAGTGGTGGGTATTTTAGGGCAGATACCTATTATAAATATTTTATACCTTTCATGACCACTAGAGGGGGGAAGAGGCTCTTCAAAGTTAAAGTAACTGCATTTACTTGGACTAGAAATCTTGACAGACCCCAGTTCAGTGTGGCACAACGGTTTCATATGAATGAACGGAGAAACGAAAAAGCGACTGTGTCCCAACTGATGTCCTCCACTCCTTTTGGTTTTCTAATTTTAGATTAAAATAGGTTGAATGTGCATTTACACCAGACATTATAGAATAAGATTAAGAACAAGTATAAATACCAACACACTACAAAATGAATATATGGCCTGTATTTACTTTATAGTGAGATTTTAGGCAAGATGATGCAATTGGCTGTTCTTTTACTGTGCATGTTATCTGCCTACAAGCATAAAACATGGTATATTCACTTACAGAAGGGGTGTCAGTTATTATTTCTTCCCATGAATCCATCTCTTCCTTTATAGAGAAAAGTTCAGAAGTCATAATGGAATATGAATTTGGCATTTATTATACTCGGTTGTTTTAAAACTAGGAGCCTCTAAATAAGTCTCTGCATATTACATTTTTAGCTACTACAAATAACAGATCATTATGCTTAATTCATCCTTTGAAAACTCACTCCCATAGAAAAATTTAGGGCAAAGCTAATCTTTACACTGACTACATTATAAAAACAAACCCTATCCATTCCTAATTAGTCAAAGTAACAATAATAATAAATATTGATCAAAAAAAGAAGAAAAGAAACACAGTCCTCCCGTGTCAGCTCTAGGAAAACAGGTCTCCAGAATGTGTAGGGCAACCTTCGGTTTGTTCTGTACTTTGAAAGTCATTGAGAACTGCTGAAGTAAGTAACAACAAAACCCAAACTTCATGAGTATTTGAAGTGTTAAGTGGGGACGATGTAGTCTTCAGATTAGTAATAGAAAAGGTATGAAAAAAACAGAAAAATAATAGAAAAGTATTAGAAAACGCCTGACTTAAAAAAGAAAGAGAAAAATTAAAATGTTTCTTTTTGTTCTGTCCCATAGTCAGATGATGTGCAAATGGAGAAAAAGTTAAATTAATAGATACTATTATTCAAAAACCTCTTGTTTAAGACAGTTTGAGCACCTGATCTGAGGAGAGTTGAGGTGGGCGGGAAAGTCTGTGGAGGCGGAGGGCACAGACACCTTGTGAAAGGGCAAGTGGAAGCTCTTTTCAAATGAAGAGCTTTGATTGGAACATTCTGGCCCATTAAAACACACCCTCTGCTCTGAACAGTGGACCTGTCCTATGCGAGTCCTACGTGGGAAGGATTTATGGCTAGACCACGGTGGGTTCCTCTGACCAGATCCGTTCCGTATGGTTTTGCTGTAGTTCCCTCTCCAGAGCCTTCACGATATGCAGAGGCACCAGGAAATAAAGGCTATCTCGAGACCATCTGTTTCTCATCTCGACCAGAGAGGCTGGTCTAACTAGAGGAAGTGGGGGCATGATGTCGTATGAAGTATTTTTATTAGACTTGAGAATGAAATGCTGGAAGGTGATACCAGGAGACGTCATGAAATCCTCCCTTCGCAGACCTTTAAAACCACAACAGATTCCCAAATTGGTGAGATAATACTGGTGTGGTTCTGCCTGAAGGCAAGGGAAAGGACCCACAGATGAGTCTTTAGGCCTTTATAAATATAATTTTATAGGGAAAAAAATTGAAAGACCCTTATAAAATAATGGTCTTAATTATAGTTTTCATACCTTTTTACCGCCACAAAGGGGTGCTATTGGCTTAGTTTACCTCCTCATCAGAAAATGCTTTCAGTATTTTCCCTAAAAATCCTACTGTAGGCTTTTGGCAATTGTTTTCGGAGGATCAAAGAGTAGTAATTCAGATGTTTTTAAAACATGTTTTGGAATGACAGATCTGGATTAAAGTCAATTTTCCTAAAATTCCTTTGGACTGTTCATAACCATTTCTTCAGCAAAATAAACACAATCCTTCCATAACTGATATGAATTGCAGCAAACTACTTTTTCCAGGCAGTGTTACAAGATACGGGCACTTACGAATCAGTATCCTAATGCTGTGGTCACAGAACCTTTTTGGTAATAGAATTCTGTGCTGATGAGCGGTTATTAAATGTGCCGGACATTCAGGAAGCTCAGTTCCTCTTGAGGAATGGCATGCGGTGAAACAAACAGTCTGGGACCCCAGCAGTAATGCCTTCTGTGTTCTTCCTTGGCAGGGGGCATGAAAATGCCAAAGGAGTCTTCAGCCATTGCTCTGCTCACTACCAACATTCCTCCGTGTCCTCTTGATCTTGGGTGTAGTGACAAAGCGGGTGCCCTGTTATTGAACTGAACTGACACTGAAGCTCACAAACTTGCTTTGGGGTGAGCAGAGGGCCGATTCAAGGATGAGGAGGTCAGGTGAAGACACAAAGGTTAGGGTGTCAGTTTTCCTGAATTGGATCCAGTAGAGTTTCAGTTACTAGCTTTCTGCTCAGATCTCTGCTGGGTAGCAAGAGGAGACAAAAGTAAATGAAAAACTTCTGTTTCTCCTAGCAAGACGTTGATGTAGAAGAGAGTGGAACTTGCAGAGAGTTTGGGCTTTGAATATATATTAGGCTGTGGTGTATGGATTTGGAGGTGTATGAGACATTTTTGCTATGCCATGTTAAGAAGGGCTACATGTTCTGGTGTCTGCACATGAAATGCTTTGTGAACTTACTGTAAAAATAGCTTGAGAGTTTTTAAAGTGCTTCTCAGAAGAGTTTACTATCCCTTTCTCTAGAAGCTTTGGAGGGGAGGGGAGCAAGTTAGCGTGTTTAGAATAATTGACAAGAACTATCTGTGTTCACATTTGCCCCTGGAAGCTGTTGCTGGTGAGCCTGTGGGGAGCAGCCGTGCTGGGTGGTGCTATTGGGATTCTCGGGGTGACTAGAGATGTGCAGAGTCAATCAACGCAGTGTATGGGGTAGAAAGCTGCCCTCAGTCCATAAGCACCGTCCTGTGACCACAATCCCGATCTGTCATTTTTCTGTTGAATTTTCTCCATCTGCTATTTGAGACCAGGAAGCCCTCCTTTTTTGCTATTAACCAGTTGAGAAGTGGAACATATGTTACATCCCATATCCTGAATCTGATCTCTTTGCAGGTTCTCCCGGGACCAATATGTTGAGAGAGAACCAGAGGTCATATTTGGTCCCAGTGGGGGTGTCATGCCGATTTGTTATGTCTTCCAAGGGCATGTGGGTCACCAGGGTTCAGAGAACTTGAACAGGGGTATAATATGCAAGTTATATTTCTAATACACTGACTTTAGAGTAAATCATGTTTTTAGCAAAGTGAGAGGCAAAACTCCAGTAAGGTGTTAACAGGAGAAATGATGGGATGATTAATTTCTGTAGTAAAATGAATGATTACCCATTACTACTTCCTCAAATTCTTTGACAGGATTTGTTTTTGGCACAAACCAGATAAATTACATGAATACTTTTCAATAGTCATTGTTCCCTAATAGTGAAAGAGTTTCAACTGCTCTTTTCCAAATGTTGCATAAATCAGTGGCTTCCATTTTCAGAGGTCAAGTTCTTTCAGATCTTTTCTCAAATTTCATGGGAAGGAGGTAACAATTCAATATGTAGCATTTTATTTAAGAGAGTGAAAATAAAAATAAAGACCGTTTGTTTCTTTCCAGAATACTATGTATTTTTGGATTGCCTGATTGAACTGGGAGATATGAGCTTGGAGGAACCAGCAGTATCCGAACTGGAATATACTTATTTGCAAAATGCAATGTTCATGAACATTGTCAGGTTGAATGTAAAGGTGCACATGGTCACAATCTCTGAATTTAATTCTAGCTCACTTATCCCCTTGCTGAGTTCCATGGACAAATTACTTAACCTCTCTTACTCATGTACCTTATCTAAAAAATAGTAGTAATGAAAATGAGCAGTAATTACCATTCTAAAGAGGATAGATAACGGTAACATGATAAAATTGATTGAAAACATCATTGGTTTTGTTATCATTGCTCAATCTTCAATGGATAATGAAAAAATTATTTTATTTCTATCTCAGCTGGAAGAAACACATTAAGTACAATTGTATGAGAAATTTGGCGGATTGTGTTCAAGAAAAATGTAACTTAACAAGTATGGACATCATTATAACTGTTTTAGAGGCATGTTCTAATTTTTGAAGAATGCTTTAAAAAAGGACATACTTTATTTCAGAAAAAAGATAGAAAAGAAAATATTAGTAATACTGTGTAATTTGAAACCATGGCTCTAGAGAAAAACCAACTAGTAAGTGAGATGTTTTGCATTAATTTTAATGTAGATAATACAGAGAGTGACTTGCTGATTTTTAAATTTTGTCTACAATATTTATTAAAACATAATTACATTGAATTAAGTAATTCTTTTTCATATCTAGTGTAACTTGTTTTAACACATTGGTAATACATTTTCATTTTCAGAGGGGAGTTTTTAATCATTTAAATTCTTTTTTCAAATTCATTTTGTTGTTCACTTTTATCTTCTAATTTTCAAGAATGATTTAGCCTATGGAAAGCTGGCAGTTGTAGAACCAATTGGCCCTGGCTTAAAACTTTCTGTCCTTCATCAGCTCAGTTTCCTCAACTGTCATATAGAGATATTCACCACTGTTTTGGTAAATATAAATGGAGACAGGATGGGATGAACTACCGAGCCGCTAGCACTGTATTTACCATACTAAGATGCTTGATTTACTCTTGGCTTTTTCTCTCATCATCTAAGTCCCTCCTACACACCCAGTGAGTGTTTGGATCCACCAGTACAGTCTCTAGGGCTTCCAGTCAAAAATGTCAATGGAAACCTCTAAAAGTGTTTTTTTGCAGTTTGGTAAAAGAAGTCTCTTCCTTGTTAACTAGAGACATCTCTGGCAGAGAGTAAAATGTTGCTCAAATTTAGAAGTATGGGAAAAACTCTAGCTCTCTAAAGGCCCTGCCTTAGAAGAGGGGCCAATCAAGTGCAAGAGTGTGGAGTTGATTCTGAGGCTTTATGACACCAGCAAGGGGTTGCAATTCATTCATAAAGTAGAGTCTGTTTTACTATGAATGCCAAATATAGCACTACTCCCTGAATTATTCTGCTACAATAATTTGGATTTTTCTAGCATTCTGTAGCTCAATTTCTTCAAGAAGCTTATTTTTTTAATTCAAGCATTTTTATGGGGAACACATATCTTTAAATGATAGAGATAGAGTCTTATATTTATCTAAGTTTATTCTAAGGGTATGATGTATTTCATTGACCGCCACATAATCAAACTGTTATAGAGGCTTGTGTTCTTATTTTACAAAGTGGAAAGCTGAGGCAGTTTGTGACTTGCCCAGTGTTCCCTCCAATGCAGGTTTATTCCCTGAAAACCAGAAGTGGGCTGTTGGCTATTAAAAGGCAAGATTTGCTTTATAATTCTGAACCCATACCTTCATAAAAAAATGTATGTAGGATTATCTCATTGCTTATATGTGCATGGTATATCCATAATGAGATATGTATCTGTGCATAAAAGTCTTTTTAAAGATAGGGTGTAAATTATTGGGAAATATCATTCTAAACCATTCCACCCTAGATATGGCTATAGCCATATAAAATAGTTAGATAGAACACAAGTTGTCCGATAGCAATATACTTCACACTTTGTGTGCTTTTTACATTTGTGATTGTTATTACTTAGGTGAGTATTGGAGCTTCTGTAATAGATACAACCTAAACTTTGAGTGTTTCTTCCTCAAAAAATTGTTTCTGAGCTACACAAATCAAACACAGGTATTCCTGTTTGATGATTGTTCCTCATTGTTGAATAGACTTGGGCTTCTCCCAAATTATGGTTTTGTCATTCCTGAGAACATCTAAGTCTTTTCCTGAATCTACTGTCTCAAGCTGACAAGTGAGGGGTCGGGGAAAAGAGACAGCATCATATATGAATGATTTTTATGTGTCTGTCCTGAGAGACACACTGTCAGAATTCAATCACAAGGCCTTTTGTATCTGCAAGGGAGTAGGTCTTCAGTAAATAAATGCATAAAACATGGTAGCAATGATGGAGTAAAAGTGGAGAGATGAAAATGTACAAATCTTGAGATGTGTGAAGGCTTACTGCATCTGGAGACAAGCCGTGCTGCATCATGGATTCTGAAATCAGATTCGGCTCTTTGGTTCCCTGGTGGCATGTCCTAGGGCAAGCGATTGAACTCTTCTGAGCCTCAGTTATTTAATTTGAAAAATAGTAAGAGAAAGAAAAGGAACACTTATTGGTCACATGCTCTTTTCCAGGAACATTGATAGATATATAATGTAAAATATTTGTAATCTCTTCGCATTCATACAGCTATGCCAAGGACAGAGTCACGTGGTATAAGACTCAAAAGTGGCGGCTGTGAAATTAGTTTTCCTGAGTTCAGATTCTAGTTCCACCCACTTACTGCTCAGTGATTCAGTAGGCATGTTTCTTACTCTCGGAGCCTCAGTTGTTCATCTATAATATGGGCATCATATAATGCTAAGGAGTAAATAAGGGCACGTATCAAGCACATGGGACATTATACGTGCTCAATGTTTGTTAGTGATTGTTAATATTTTTAGCTCCCTGATAGCACTGGTACTGCACAGAAGCATCCTCTATTCCTCATTATTCTTTGGACACTTATTGAAAGAGCCAGCCATCCAGCCATGGCAGATACGGTCATGAGCTTGAGGACACTCCTTTCTGAACTGACTGAAAGATCATTTATGTTATCAATAGAAAAAGTTCATTAAATGTTGATCTTGAGGAAGATTTTTCCAAGAAAAATAAAGTTATTAAAAAACATAAAAATCTTTATTATTTCCCACTGTGGTCCTGAGTATAGCCATGAGAAACTGTAAGGTCTTTCATGAGTCATTTATGATTATCCTACTAGAATGTAGCCAATGCATTTAGAATTATCTTTATGTTGGCAAGTATGGAAAGCCATAAGAGAAGCAGTTGAAATGGGGAAGAAGAGATAAAAGTCATAGTACTTGCAGGCCACCTCAATTCCATTTGCAACCTTCTGACAGCTACAGACTATTACAAAACACCCAAGCCCTCCTGCTTCTCCCTTGTCTTTTCTGATTTTCATTTTCCCGCCACTTGTGTCCTATTTCTGAGCACCTTATAGGTCTGAGTTTTGGTAAGAATTGGGGAGGAAGAAAGCTTGTCATTTCCGTTGTTATGAAATCATGGATTTCTGAAGTTGTGTTGGCTACTTCTCCAGGCTCTTAGAAACTGGGCCCAGGACAGCATATCACCAAGGATTCCTCATATTTTCAAAAGTAAGAGGCATGTCACATCTTTAGGCATCTAGCAGTCTTGGTTGAGAGAAATCACCTTTCAGTTTGAGTCAGGAGTGGTGTGGGCTGCCACAGGCTGTAGAGAGCCCAGAGTTCTTATGAGGAAGTTGTAGGCAATGAGCTCAGATGTGACCACAGGTCCATATATTTCAAGAGCAAGCTAAGTTATGTAGACATAATGCTTTTGACAATGGGAACCCTTTGACATTTCTAAGCAGATCAATGACATGATGAATTGTTCTTGTGTAGTAGTCATTACATCTTTTTCGCTCTCCCTGTACTGTTTTGTCTGTTGACTGTCTTTCCTCTGATACCTAACTAAAGGGCATCATGATGGGAAATGCCATAGTAACTTGTGAACAAGAGTAGCATATTATAGCAGAGTCACAGGAACAATCCTGGAAGAATTTCCAGCAAGGGCTATATTGCTTTTAACTTTAGCTTTGATTCCATTTCTGAAGATAAGCTGGTCCTCATGTATAGAGAAGAATGATATTGTGGCCCATAGGTGGTTCTTTGAAAGGTAGGTGCTGAGTGAGCATGGGATGGCAGAGCCATTTTCTAGGTAATAACTCCAATCACTTTCAGGCTGCAAGAGTGTATGTTTGTCACACTGTGGAAGCTTTGTGAATATTGATTTAGGAAAGATAATTTTAAACTAGCTGGTGTCCTCAATGGTCAGCACTTAAATTACCATTTAATAAAAAAGTTCCTTCCGGTTTTTAAACTTGAGCGAACGAAATTAAACTGCACTCATGAAAAGTATGTTAACAGCAAATAAGAGCCTTTAATTCTGGAAATTAGATTTCAAGATGCTCAGTTTGTGACTTCCATGGAAACCCTTGGTTGATTTCTCTGTGAAGCATGCCTTCCATGGGGCATGTCTTTCCCAGTTATGGGAGCTCCTGGCACCTCAATTCTAGCTCCTCGAAGGATGTCTTCTTGGGCAGTGAGCAAGCAGCATGGGAACAGGAGAGAAGCAGGGGAGAGGAAAGTGAGGTGCAAGATGTACAGTCAACAAGAAAGGGCCTCTCTCTTGAGCTCTTAGCTTGATAGATCATGGACTACAGGTAAATTCCTTGCTCTTAAGCTGATTCTGATTTGGGGTTTCTTATATAAGGTGTTCATTTTCTCCTGCCTTTCCATACTGACCTCATTATGATTTGGATGAATTTGGCTAAAATGAAAATGGCCAACCTCTTTTGAGGAAATCTGGCTATAGTAGGAGTACAATTAGCTAATGGCCAAAATTACAAGGGTTATTTTGATTACTTGGGGAATAAGTGCTGGTTTTTAGTTAGGATGAAAGACCTCTCGCTTCAGGTCAGTGTGGCTCAGACATGGAATCACAGAATGAAAAGAAATCTATTTAGATGGTGCAGGTAGAGACTCATATCCTAATGCCTGCAGCTGCCTAGGAGGTACTGGATATGAGTACTTTCTCACTTTGATAGAATCGACAGTACAGAAAATACTGTTCTACTGTATGAAGAGTTTCATTACCAGTGAAGTGAATGGCAACTGGCACTTTGCCTCAGCACTGAATTTCAGTGGGGAGAAGGTTGAACTAGAAAAAGAGGCCTATTTAAAGAGGGCAGAGAAAACTCACCTCCAGTCAATTGTTACCATGTTTCTCTGATTTTTCAAGAGAAGCCAAAATCAATGTGCTCTTGCCGTCACCCTCAACTCCCCCAGTTTCTCTCTCTGTCTCTTAAGATTTTCTTTTCACATTGGCTCAAAATTTAAAATACAATGCAGTTTATAGAGAATATACCTGTGAGTCTGTCGCAGCCCTCCATGTCACAGTGTGTGCAGTCTGGCCCTTTCTACCTTAGGCCCAGGCAAGTGAAATTACATTCTGAGGGCTAGTAAACAGCAAAGCTGGCTTCAGCACTGAATTATTGTGATCGCCAGCGTGTTTCTCCTTCTATAACAAAGTTAAGCTCATATTATACAATGCATTCTAGTGGAGAAAAAAAATTATTTTATGTACTTTCCCAGCTCTATGCAAAGTTATAAGAACTCAAAATGATTGTTAGCTGTTCCAGTGATGATTCAAGTCTGTTCCTCCCTCCTCTCTTGCTAGATAAAACTAATGTTTACTGAGATGGAAGTCTCGTTAATTTATCCATGGTCAGGTCCATATGCACTATTAAAAACCAATATTTTGCCATGAAATTAAACTTGAAATTAAATTAATGGTAATATAAATGATTAAGAGAATATACTCAGTGAAAAACGTCAATACATTTATTATAATTGAATTTTATCTCATAGTACTGTTTGCTCCTTCCGGGAATATCTCTTTAAGGCATTCTACTTATGAACTTCTTGCTCATTTAAAAACAGATTAATTCTGAAACTTGCTCAGAGGTTTTTATTTTCCTTTATTACAAATAATTAGCTTAATCAATTAACAGCTGAAATTGTATCTGAAGTCATTATCAGGTTTAATTGCTGAGGAATATGTTGTGTCTTCTTTATTGGGAAACACGTATCACAAATTTTCTATGGCATTTTTACTTTCCAAGGGCAAAGAGTTTATAAACATGGAATAGCAAAAAGCCCAATCAAGAAGTATATATGTATATACGTATGTGTGTGTGTGTATATATATATATATATATATATATACACAGGTATATTCTCTCTCTATATATATATATATACACACACACACACACACACACACACATATATGCATATGAAGATTTTAAGATTATATATCATCCTGCCTATGGACATAGAGATACTTTTTTAAATATTTGGGCATGAATCACCTTTCCTCTGAAAAGCTTCACCTTGCGCTTTGATACATGAATATCATATATCACTTATGCTTCTATTAGATGTCTGTCACAACTTTATACAAACTTTAATTCAGCAATATTTTAAGGTTATTTCACTTGACAATTTATATCACAAAACAAACCTTTCTCATGCAATATAATTATTATTTCTCAGTCATTGCATTTTTCTGTATCCTTACACAGAAGAATCCAGTTATTAAATCTGTATATGCGCTCTGTATACATAATAAAGATGCCAACACCATGTTACCCACGCCTCCATGGATGGTGGGTTATTGGATAGATAGGTTTCCATTGTATATTTGATCGGTCTTTTACCAGAGAACATGAGCTAAATTACATACAATTGTCAGTTTGCATTCATTCATAAGAGATACAAAGTTAATGTCGTGTTTTGACAACTTGCTTTTGCATTTCCTTGTCATTCCGTAATATTAAAATGTGAGGCATTTTAAATGTTTAAGGCCTTCAGTTTTCTAGACACTGAAATTTCATTCTTTTCTGAAAATCTGCTACAACAAAGAATTTGTAAAATGATGGTTTCATTAAAAGAGTTAGCGTCTTCTTTCTTGGTGGTATGGAAACCATCCCTGGCTTTTTTCCCATATGTAGCCATTTGCTTTTTCTTCTAATGCAACTCATGAACCAGCTAACACTTTTGTGTAACTCTGTCAAGAGACCGAATTATACTTGGAGAAGCATAAATAAAGGTGGAAGGATCACTATATTGTTTGCTACCATGGAACTGAGGAAAAAGGTGTTTGTTGGAATGAATTTCATTTGAGGTTGATGAAATAAAAAGAAAACTATCTTCAGAGGGGCTTCCCTGGTGCAGTACCAGAGCAGCTAATGTGTTCTCAGCCCACAGTCATATGAAAGCACTACCAGTGAGTAAACCATGGGCAGGTGAGGTGAGAGAGAGCTATTCTGACATAGCAAGAAAGGGGTCATTGTTCTTACTGTCACCAGAGCTGCTGTTATTCACCACTTGGACACACCTTTCAGGGTGCTCCATCCATTCAATGTTTTAGTGGTCACTGCATCAAGAAGGAAGCCAGGAGGAAGGTAATATGAAAGGGCAGTTCAACCTTTGCAGTTCTACCCTGAGATTTTGAAGATAATCCAGTGAAAATAGTTTAGGCCCTTATGAGTGTATTCTTGTGGGTTAGAGGCAAGGAACCTGAAGGACAGATCCAGGGTCTCCATGGGGAAGGAGGTTACTGTGTTCTGCTGTATTGATAATTTCCTGTTATGCCCAGTGTGAAACCTGTCTCCAGAGACTGCTAAATGATCTGTAACTTCTTCTGAACTTGATTTTCTCATCTAGAAAATACTGACCACTAGGGTTATTTGGGAGGCTAAAATGAAATGACGTAGTGGAGTGGTCACACAGTGCCTTGCTTACTGTTGCTGCTCTTGTTACACTGTTGGTGTTGTTATGATTATTACTCAGATTGTGACAATCCTTTACTCCAAAGTCACTTCATCAAAGGGGAACATAACCATGCTATGGTTATTGTGTCCATGATCCGGATAAGAATCAATGTGAGAGGATGGTGGTGATGACAATAATGACAAACATAACAAACAATAAGGTCAAAGTTTCATCTCTCCACCAAAGTTTGGACAGTATATGAGTTCTTTAATCTTTTGATCTTTCAGCAGCAAACTTTTACCACCTTTATTTAATCTAGCATACTGTCCCATGTCATTGGGTGTATGAAGTCAAAGTCATATATAATAATTGTGTATGTGTGTGTATGTGTGTGTGTTTTCCCTGCGGGGGCCATGTTGATCATAACTGGCTGTGAGACAATCTGGTGTAATGATAGAGTCAAAGACTTTTAGGATTTTCTATATTCAGTCTTGGGTTCCAATTCCAGTTCCAGTTCCAGTTCTGCTTTCTGTTAGGAATATGATGCTACAGATATTACTTAACTTCTTCAAGCCTCAATTTATCATCTAAAACAAATCAATAGGGCATGCTTACAGAGTTTTTAAGCCTTAAAGAAATTGATATATGCTAAGTGCCCATAGAGTGTCTGCAACATAGTTTATACACGATAAATCACTGTTGCTGCTCTTGTTACACTGTTGATGTTATGATTATTACTCAGATTGTGACAATCCTTTATTCCAAAGTCACTTCATCAAAGGTGAATATAACTTGCTAACTTACTTTAGAACTTCTATAAAATCATTCAAGAAAGTTTTGATATCATTCCTTGAGACTAATTTAGAATCTCAAGATTTTATTAGCTTTAGGCAACCACTTTTTCTTCAGTGACATCACTGACACATATATATTCCTTCAGCAAAACTTTATTTTATATTTTTAACATGATAATGAGGAAACCTATAGAAAGTTTTAATAATTTAATCATAGATGATACATTCATATATGTATACATAATCACATGGAAGTACTACCATACATACATATGTGTACAAATGTGTGACACATACTTTTATAAATGCATGCATACATATGTTCATGAATTTGTGTGTGTGTAAAAGTTCATGTGATAGGCTTCTAGATAGTCTTCAACATGGATTTTTATTTTCTTTTAATGAAGTATAATGATTCTTTGAAACACTTGTTAAATATTTTCTTAAGTGAAACACTTTAGAAGACCTCCCTATGTTGCAACCTAGAAGACTATATTTGTCCAAAATATGCATCATTTGAGGTAGGAAAATAAATGCTGATTGGTAAAAGGCTGATTAATTATGTATATATGTATATGTTTTTAGTGGAATAGATTTATGTTTCAAATAGGTAACTATTACACCAGGGCGGTTTGAAAGGGGGAAACAAAATTTTAATTTAGACATTCCTTTTCTTAAAGTAGAATTGATATGCATATTCTAATGATTGAGTTTCACACTAGCTGTTACCTCATAAAATGAAATTGTAGTACAGAATTACTTATAGAATTTCAAATATGACAGCTATTATTACTGATAAAAATGTGTTTGAACAATTGATTAAATACTTGAAATAAATAAAAGTAATTTTCAGCTCATGAAGAATTAAAAAGTAAAATTTGTCCTTTCGTTGTTTTACCTTTTGTCTTATTTTTCTAATTAAATATATTTTCCCTTCCTAAGCAACATACCAACAAAGAGGAATTAAAAAAAATTAAGTAAAGGATGAGTTTAAGAGCCCAAGAAAACCAGAAGCCTTGAAAAATATAAAAAATTATCCTTACAGGTTATCAAAAAGGCAGGAAATTTAAAGAATAAAAAATAGAGAAATTCTGAAAAAAATAGATTGATTTGACTGTAAAAATTTGAAACACCTATCTGCAGTAATATAAATGACTAATTATTAAGTGTCAAACATTGGAAATTATTATGATAAAATATAAATATGCAAATTTACAAAAAAATTATTTACTATGAATAAAACTACCACCTCATTAGAAAATAAAATAAAAAACTAAGACTATGGGTCTCCTGTTATTAAACAATTGGGAAAAATTCAAGCTCATTCAACTCACTATTAATAACATCAAATGTTGAAACCTAAGGCTTCTTTTAGACAAAATTTACAAAATTGTTTTTGTTTGCTTACTTGCTTTTTTTTTTGTAACACAACTTACTTTAATGAAGATGTGGTATATGGGAATGGAAAAATGGTTTAACTTTTCTGGAAGACCTATAGGCTATATCTGTATCAAGAGCCTTGAGATGTTCTGACTGTTTGACTGGGAAATACTGTTTGGATTTCTAAGGGAAAAAAAAAAATCATAAAGTATTGAAACATTACTTACAGCACTTAAAAAATGAAAACCAACCAAATGTGAGCAATTGTAAAATGGCTAAATAAAGACATTCATACTGAATAGTTTGTTTTTATTATCATGTCTTGAAAAATGTATCTAAAAGTATGATTATAATAATGAGAAAAATGCTAGGATGTGAAATTTGATAGATGGCATAATCACAAGTTTTGAAAAAGATATAATTTATATATACATACATATATAATTATTATATATCTATGTTATGATTATTCTGATTTATATGTAAGGAATAATATATACTAATTATAAACTAGTATATCCTAATAGTATATATTAGTGTATACTAATAACATATACTCCTAATAATATATAGTAATATATATATACTAAACTTCTTGTGTAGTGGTATCACAAATGATTTTTATTTATATTACTCTGATCCATATTTCATAGACATATATTACTTTTATAATGAGAAAAATGTAGTGAAAAAAACCTACCTCTCAAACTACTCAAACTTTGTTTCAAGGAAGCTGTAACTATATAAAACACAGTGGGACTTGTTTATGGGTACTGACATGATTCTAGGACTACAAAAAATTATATAAACAAGATCTCTGTTTTCCACAAGTTCAGAATCTTGTGCAAAACTCATAATATAATACAATGCTCATAGCTTGGTGTAAGAGGTCTGCTGACTTCAGGAAGTAATGAATGAATGATTAAATGGTAGGCCAGCAGTAAGCACGCATGGCTATCAGAATTCATAGAGGGTCCCAGAATGCTTTCTTGCTGCAATTAGCTGAACTTTAAAAACATAAATGGGATTTTACATGAAAAACGAGGCTGTTGGGAAGAGAGGCTGCAACTCTCTCTCCCAGAGAGTTCCAGAATGGAAAAACAGCTGGAGCTAAAGAATGGGAGAAGTAATGGGCCTGTAGTGTTGGTGAGTTATGAGTAATCAGATGTCTGGAGTATGAAGTGAATGGATGGAGTAAAATAAATCAGCCAGAAAGACAATGTTGAGGCTCATTGTGATGGACCTAGAGCATTAACTGTTTTCTGCAGGTAATGGGGAGACATTGAATAATATGATTTTATAGGGGTTCCACAGAGGACACTTGGGCAGAAGTTTGGATGGTAAATTAGAAGTGGCCCCACATAAAGGTCACTCTAGAAGCAAGCTCAATAGTTCAGGAACTGCACCAAGAAAACAACACTAGAAATGTAAAGGATGATGACAGATTTGAGAAGCATTTCTGAAGTAGAATTAATTGCTTTTAGGACCATTTGAATGCAGTTGCCTGAGACCCACCTTACCCAGAATCTAAAATCTCTGGGAATGGTACATACCAAGTTAGCATTTTAACAAACTCCCAAGGGAGGCTGAATGCATGTAAGGTTTAGGAAACGGGTTTTGTCAATTTAAGCCAAAGGGCCAAGGATTGAGAGACCCCAGAATTCAAAGGATTTGAATTCTTGAGATCTCAGAGTCCAAGGGAGATGTTCTGAACTGTAGAACACCCAGATTATGACTGATGTGGAATCGAGGGCTGAGTTTAAGGTTAATACGTCCTGGGGTTCAAAAATCCTAGGAAATATTTTTTTTCACTCGTGCAATTAGGGATATTCTTGAATTCAATTGAGCCAAAGTGGAATAAAATCATTCATTACATCAAAAATTTCAAGAGCTCCTTTCCTGAAAACACATACACTTCCAGTCACCCATTTGTTCATTCATTCATTCATTGCATGAACATTTATTACATCCTTCTATCGTGCTAAAGGCTAAGGATATGAGGATTTATAACAGAGCCTCTGTCTTCAAAGAACTCCCAGTCTACTGGAGGTAGAGGAGCTTATATTTTTGGGGTGATGTATTTTGGAATAAAACTGTAATAGATTCTAAATTATTAGGTGCAGTCTTCCCAACAAACCTGAGGTCTAATTATTTTTATTTTATAGGTAAAGAAACAAGGTCTCAGAAAAGTTAAGTGATTTGTCCCAGATCTCACAATTAATAAGTAGCAAAACTAGGTCATGTTATCCATTTTGTTCATATTATACTATCTCCTCAGAAGGTAGGAAATCAAACATGCACACAAAAATAGAATTGTTGTTATAAAAGAAAGATGCACAGTGTACTAGAAGGGCTTGAGATTGGCTTAATTAAGGCCCTGTTTAGCACGGTAGTTAAATCCAACCTCTGCCCTTGGAAGTAACTTGTGACCAGGTCTTGATTAAAGGACATCACTATAAAACTGAAGACTTGGGTGTTCTTCTCCTTTTGCAAGCAGAGAAAATGAGCAGTCTACATTAACTTGAAACTCTATTTTGTCTTTATAGCCAGGCATTACTAAGGCTTATTAACTTATTATTTCTTATAATCTTTTTGATGAGTGTGTTTTACACAACTGATATGTAAGTGATCACAGTATGTAAAAACAAATAGTATATATGGCTTAAAATACCAACATATGATATTTCTCATTATGTGCCTAGTGGAGATTGTATACTAAGAGGGACCTTCAGATCTAGGAAAAGGGCAGGAGTTAATGTATATGCATGATGTTACATTCAAAAGCAACTCTGAAATCAAAGTGTGGTTCTCATTTTATAAAGATATCTGTATCTCAAAGCTAAATTTAGACATCTGAAATAGAAACTTTAGTTCCAGTTCTTGCCTCAGCTATAAATTTGTTTAATAATTCTTTTATAAAACATAGGTTCTGAGTCAACATGGCCAATAGGTGAGAGAGGATTACTAGGGAATAATTAAAAAAGCATCCGATCAATAGATCAGAGTTAAAGATGAAAAAAAATACAAGAAATACAAAAGACTACAGAAAAAGCTATACCCAAGGTGCTATTATTTCAAATAATATCATCAGAGTCAAAAGTTATAAATATTTTATATATAATCTTTAAATCTCATAATATCTCAGGCAAGAAAACAAGATACTTTGTACATCATCATCAAAGTGAGATTAAAAGCCCAGGGTCAAATCTAGGCCCTAAAATTTCCTGCTTTTTTTGTATTGCTCACACTGATGTGTTTACTTGGCATTGCACACTTATACTATCTTGGTTTTGTGGGGTTTTTTGTTTGTTTTTTTTTGTATTGCACACTATTATATATTCAAAGAGCTCCATTCTGGCTTTTTACAAAAAGAGAAAAAACAAGGTGCAGAATCATCTTCCTGACTTTAAATTTGCACTTTTCAAAGTTGAAAAAAAGTGTTTATAAATAATTATGAAGGCACATGAATTACTTGACTACAATCTTTAAACATTTACCACCACAGAAAATATTATGATATTGGGTTCCTTCTATATGCTTTCAAAATATCAGTTATTTTAAAACAGATATTAGGAAAGCCTTACTCATTCAAAAAGAAAGACTTCCTTTTTTTTCTGTGTAATGATCAAGTTACATGGATTTGATCATTTGTTATTTGATAACTAAGTAATAAAGCAATTAGTGAATTTGCAAGTGCAGATAATTATAACCCTTCTGTCTCTATGTTATGTCAGTTTCAGAAGGTTTATTGAGGGCTTGTGTTGGTGCCTATACTATGCAAAGCTGACTGCTTCTTCCTAAAATATAGTTGGAAAGAAAGAAAAACATAGTTCACTAAAATTATTTTTAAACAAGCTGTCAAAGCAACTTTTATATTGAGGTTGAGTCCCCACAGTGACACATCACAGAAAAGCAAATAACCATGGAGGGTTATAAAAAGAAGGGGTTGACCTTATATGAAATCTCTTATCTAGAGAATTTAAACCAGATTATCCACTTTCTTTAATTCCAACATTCCTCTTTTTCCTTATAATGATGAAATTTCAAAATGTGTAGTCAACATGCCCAAATGATTTTTCAGAGCAAGTTTCAGCTCTAAGTCTCACCCTTTCGATTTAACTAATAGGCCAAACTTGATATGTAAAATATTGTAAGCACCTTTGGATCAATGATCTTCATTCCGCTTTATAGCCTTTTTTATAGCGCTAATATTAACATGGCCCTTTTGGTCTTCTAGTAGGCAGTTCTAAAGTATACATATTTTAAGGGTTAATTGGTCATTTACCTAGAGGTTAGCAGACTTTTTCTATAAAGGGCTAGACAACAGTATTTCAGGCTTTGTGGGCCATATGTTCTCTGTCCCAACTATTTAACCACTTTATAACATGAGAACAGCCAAAGTCAGCCTGGCAGCAGATGGGTGTGTCTATGTACTGCTCAACACAGACGCTGACGTTTGGATTTCATGCACTTTTCACGTCATGACATATCTTCTTTTGTTTAACTATTCAAGAAGGTAAAACAAAGATTCTTGCTCATGGACTGTACAAAAACAGGCAGTGGAGTATTTGGGAAGTGCATTGTAGCTTGCCAACTCCAGCTCATTATCTTGAAGTTTTTGTATAAAAAGCCATGATACTTCCATATTTATTCTTTATGTGTATTGTTAATAAAGAGTCCATCTCTTTGACTTCTAAATGGGGGGGGGGAGAACGTTTTCAGTGAGAGCGCTAACACCTCTGGCTGACCTCATGCCTCCTAAGGACAAGGATAGCACAGACGCCGGTGACTCGTCACCTCCCCCTTCTAGAATCACATCAGCTGGCCCTCATGCCTGCTCTTCCTTGGTGCCCCACTAATGCTATCCATGCCCTCCTGGAGAAATCTGCAGGATAAAGGGAAAATTGAGAGAAATTTTGTATCTCTAGCTTCTTTTTCAGAAACATTAGAGCTCATACTCCCCATACTGAAAATAATGATTTCCATAAAATGGGCTCACAGGATTGGAGAAATTGGCACACAGCAAGCAATATGGAACTCATAGATTTTCCGCCATCCTGGAGCACCTGAAAGTTAGAATTCATGTTGGGTTTGTTGTTTAAGAAATTAAATTTTTTGCACAAGTCTCAAGACCCACAGCTGGACTTAATTTCAAGGCGAGTGAGGCACTTGCTCAACGTTGTTTCCTGTATCTCCGATAAATCATTATTTCTTGCATGCTAACCCAGGAGGCACAAAAATCAAAAGTAATAGAGATACATGCATGCTTTCATCAATTTTATTCTGGTATCATCTTTAGTGCTGAAATGTTCCAAGTGCTTATTTCAGAGTATTTTTTTCTTTATGATTTACACTTTTTGAAAAATTGACTATTTCAAATAAATATTAAATAAATAATATGGTGATTTATTATTAGATAGTATTACTATTCCTTTGTTTTTTGGAAAAACATCATCAATATCAGGAAGTACTTACTTTGTTTCTTAGAGAAAGTAACTATTGAAGTGAATTAAAGACTCCTCATCTATGTTGTTCTTGTTGCATTAAAGCATCAGTAGGTAAGGCATTAACAATGTCTGAGGCTTTACACTTTCCCAATCTTTTTTGCAAGCTTTACTTAGTTCACTGTCTCTTACAACCATGTGAAGTATGAAGTATGTACTCATATACATAAATATATGAAGTATGTACAATATACATGAAATGAGCATATGAAGAACATGCAAATATATATACTATGTATATAAGAATTATGTACCTATATATACACAATTCATGTAGGAAATACAAACAAGTTCAGAGAAATACATGACTTGAATGTCGCACAACAATCAGGACCGCAAAGAATTCATTTAACTCTGTCCATTATACCATGTGGCTTCCATCTAAAGAATGAAAAATATTTAAAATTGGCATCTGAAAAGAATATGGCCTTTTCATGTGATTGACCTATATATCTATATATAGATATCTATCTATATATAGATATACACTTTATTTGAATTTTAGAATACTTTTTAAGTTTACAGAAAGCCTACAGAGAGTGCACAAAGGGTTCTTGTATACCCCCCACACAATTTCACCTTTCGTTAATACTTTACATTACTGTGGTATATGAACAAATGAATCAATACTGATACGTTATTATTAATGCCTATAAATTTATTTGACTTCCTTAGTTCTTATCTCTTTCAGGATCCCTTCCAGGATACCATAGAAATTAATTTTAGTCATCCTGCCTGCTTTGCCTTCTGTAGACTATGACAGATTTTCCTTATTTTGAATGTTCTGGACCATTTTGAGGATTACTGGGCTGGTATTTTGTAGAAGGTCTCTCAGTTTGGGTTTGTCTGATATTTTTCTCAAGGTTACACTGAGGTAATGATTTTTGGGAGGAAGACCACAGGAGTAATGTGCCTTTCTCCTCACCTCATGTCAAGGATACATATATACTGTCATTATCACTTATCACTGTTGATCACCTGGTCTGGTGTAGGTAGTGTTTGACAAGTTTCTCTATTAACTTACACTCCCCCTCTTTTTCATACTGAATTCTTTGGGAAGAAGTCACTGTGTATAGCCCACACTTAAGGGATGGAGATTTATATTTCACCTCTTTGAGTAGGAGCTTCACTTGATTTTATCTCCATCCACTTATTAGCCAAGAATACTGCCTCTGCTGAATCATGTTAATATGAAAATCTTGCCCAAGAGATGTGTGCTCATATGAATTAAACAATTGTCTTCTACTTGTCCCCCAGTGTATACTTGGTATCATAAGTCATATCTCAGAGTCCTGTCAACTTCAGGGTGAAGTAGAATGGGATTTTACAGCTAAATTTAACCAGATTTGAAGAATCTGATGATGAAACAAAAAATAGGAAAGCCATGAAATATTTTGTGTGACTACCCACAAGTTGCTAATACACTTCATATAATTGCTAAACATGTTATTTGTTATGTACAAAGTACTGAATTGAAGCACAGTATCTTACTATCAGAGTGAAATGTAGTTTTTAGACACATTTTAAGCATAGGGATTCTACCATGAAAATGACCATAGTAATAATATTGGAGTTCAATTCCAGGAATTAAAAAGAATATACACCCTCCAGAAAGAAATATTTACAAACATGTATCATTTAAAAGTAAATATGGCAAGCAGATTTGTCTTCTCCCAAATGAATCACATTCTACATTCATTCATTTCATATGATCATAGTAATAATTTTCTTGGATATTTTAAGTGAGAAAAAATGTTTGATAGCAGATTTAATGAGAAGATTCTATACAAGACACAGCAGATTTGTTAAAATAGTAATTAAATTTTTTGAATTGGCTATTTTCTAACAACCTATAATTGAATTCTCTTAGAATATCTAGCCCTCTATCATGTATTGGACAATATAGTCTCATGAAATTTGTATTGGAAATACATCTGGCCACCAAGGGAAGACAGCTTAATATTATAGAGTTAGTCTGAAAAAAAAGGGGTTTATTTTCTTCCACTAATGTTTAAACCATTATGTAAGTCAAGTGGACATATAATTATTTTAAAATAAAAATGTAAAGAATATGAAAACCATACTTTATAACTTTATTCTTAAACTTCTATTCTTTAGATATTTTGGAGGAATGGATTATTCTTAATACATGAATAGCATAATTGACAGAAAACACGCACTTACTATAGATAATGTAATGCAGTTATATGTATACGGAATATAGTGTCCCCTACAAAATATATTGGTGACAATGTTGTCAGAGTGATCCAGGAATATTATTTTTCAGTCACAAGTACTAATTCACACCCTTAAAATATTAAGGGAAATTAAGTAATAAATTATTTACTCTTTGTGTGGACAACTAAGTACAATGCAAATATTGAAGTGATGCTGTGAATATCTTACTTAAAGAAGGTTGGAGGTTTTGCAGTTTCATTAAAATGTGTAAAATCCAGTGAGATTTGACTAAGTAGAAAATTATGTGGAGAGTTTTCTGAGAGGCAACAAAAACTGTTTGATGGTGGTGGCTTTCTATTTACTCATAAAACTTACCGAGAGCTTAATGACTCTGTTCTGTATGTCGGGCTGCTGAGATGGATGAGATTTGGGGCCTCCCGTCTGGGAATTCTGTGTTTTAAATGCCATTTATAACAGTTTATAGTCACTCAATAAATTTTGCTTGTATTTCTACCAAAATAGAGTTACTGTATTTTTATTGCATAGATTATTGTTATAAAATATGATAACCCTTTTGAAAATCTTCCAAACCACTTTGGCTATATCCTGTTGGTTCAAAATCCTGTTGGTTAGGTTACTTCAACAAACATCTAGAATTTTCCTTTAAAAAGTGAACATCTATGGCCAACGTCCTGGGCTAGGCACTAGAGGACACTAAAAGGCATAAAGCACAGCCTATCCTTTTAAGGAGTTTTATATCAAGTTAGACACATACAAGACACTTATCTAAGAGTATCGTCTTCTGGACTCCAAGTCCAAGTCACTGACTTTGATTTATTTGATAAGCAGTTTTTATTCATTTATAAAGCCATAAAATATGTTTTTGAGTAGCATCTGGAAATGGTAGCACATAAAACAATAACTACTATTATAATTTTTAGATAATACTCAGGAAATGGAACATGCTTTGGTAGAAAGAATATTCACTTTGGAGTCTGAGTTTGAAAAAGGTCTGTATCACAGGTGATAAGCTGTGACCTTGATGTAGTTCCTTAAACTTCCTGAGGCTCAGCATTCTTAATTATAGTGTGCAAGCAAATCTTAACTTTCAGGGAGGATGGGAGGACTTAATGTAACATAAGTAGAGCCCTTTGCACATGCTTGGCAGAGAGTGGGTATGGAAAACAGCTAGATATTTCTAATTACTAGAATCATAATACTTGGGCAATGGTTTAATATTTTTAAACATTACTACCTTCATTATCCAATATAATCCTTACATCAGCTTCTGAGATTGAAATATTATCAATTCTGTTATTTAGATGAAGAAACCAAGAAGTAGAGTGACCCCGGGAAATTTGACATATCCAGGCATTGAAGCTTTGTCTTCTAGCTGTGGGGCCTGCCTGCTCCATAAAGGACTGGGGACCATGAGAATCTGATTTTGCCTTGTTCACACCAAAATCTACCTTCCTGGATCAGGGCAAGATTTATGATTTCTTGAAATCTTAGCTTCCTCATCTATACATTGAGGGTGTGGTGTTCTACTAATTTATCTTTCCAATCTTTTCCAGGTTTGCATATACTTTGAGAGTCAGTGTAGCATAGTTGTTAAAGGCACAGTGTTGGAGAGGCAATGGTAGGTTTAAATCCTGACTCTGCCACTTACTGTCTCTGTAATCTTAAATAAGTAGCCAAATCTGTCTCCTTTTACTCATCATTATGGGTTAATAAATAATATGTATTTCAGAGCATCATCATTGTGAGGAATAAATGAATTCAACTGTTCCAATGACTTAGAATGGAATCTGGTATAAAGAAAGCATTCTCTGGTTACTATTCTAAGATTGTAAGGTCAAATTCAGTGACTCCAAGTGAACTACTTTAACCTTTCAAGTCATAGAGTGGATTTGCTTGAACAGTTAAGTGGAGGCCTCCTCATTCTGGGTTCATGACACAATCACATTGCTATCCTTGTGTGACAGACTCAACCCATTAACTCTCTTCTAAAGAACAGTATTGGTGGACATGGCCACATATACAGGGGGGCAGTATTTATCCGTCCAGACATGTATGTATGTATATCCATATCTAGTTAGCACTAAATCTTCTTCTGATAGACAATTGACCTGACCTGATGAATCTGTTCCTCTAAAGTGCTGGAACTCTTTGGGGTGTGTGTCAGTATGATTGCACAGGCCAGTGATTCTAAATTAGACGTTTGCTGAAGCATCAAAAATGTAGCTGAACTTCTTTGGCAAAAAACATTTAAATTCCAAGCATTAGATGTACAATGAAAATCATTTTGGTAGAAAAATTATTAAAAATCTTAATTCTATGTTACTTATATACAAACCCAAGTTTTATTTCAAGAATAAAAATGTTCACTAAAATCTCCAAAACATATCACATTCATATTCAATTATACTGACATATTGGGACCTATATGAGAATGGGATCAACATGAAAGTAATAGGTAAATATTTGGCAAATTGCTTAAAGTGATTTAAAGAAAGGTTTGTTTCTATATTGTGGACTTTTAGAACATATCAGAAAAATATTTGCACCCAAATTATTGTTTAATAATAATGTTTACTAATTTAAGTACAAAATTGATTTATAGTTTCCATACTTCAATTTTGCTAAAAATTACAAAGGTATAGAAAGGCTGACATTTTCAAATCAACTGCTAGCACAGTGCAAAAAAATTGCTTTCATGCCATTTTTTTCTTCTGTATTCACTCTTTCTTTTTTGCTAGGTGGCATGCATGCAGTGGTTTCATGGAGACCATACAATGCTTGAGATGATTGAGAAAAAGCGTTGCTTGTGCAAAGAAATAAAGGCTAGACAGAAAACGGAAAAGGGCCTTTGCAAACAGGATAGCATGCCTATCTTACCGAGCTGGAAGAAGAATGCAGGTGCAAAGAAGTACAGTCCTCCACCCTATTCTAAACAGCAAACAGTATTCTGGGATACTGCCATATGACTTTACAGGATGGCATGAGCTCCACGTGACTTAACATGAAGAAGGTCAACTCGGTCATGTGATAAGTAACTGTTATGCATCTTCTCTGTTGGAATGGAATGCCAGCACTTCCCTTGGAAAACCCATGGGAAGCTGTACCTACTCATGGCAAATTCAAGATAAAATGTGTATTTCCTTGCAATTAAGGCATACTTATTTATCCTGGATTATTTTGAATCCAGAAGATATTAAGATGTAAATATTTTACTAGTTTATGGGTGACAATTGAAATAATACACATTATACATATATAAACTACAGAAATATCAAGAGTTTTAATATATGATATAATTTCGGTATTAACTGGTTTGTTATCTCTTTTATATGTATTCCCTTGATGCCTTTTATTATTAATTTTTGCATTTGAAATGTTATTTTTTTCTGCCCACATTTAGCTTCTCTACAAGCGCTCACAGCTATAAATCATGTTCAACACATAATATATGATCTGGTGCTAGTAATGTAGAAGTCAAATATCATTCGTTAAGAATGCCTGTTGCTTTGTACATTTGTAAGGGTTGATGGGAAATAGATGCAAATATGATGCTTAATTTGGACATCCATGTTACATCAACACCAATATTTTTGCTACATTGGCTTTATAAGAATTTCTCTTCAATATAGCCTCATTTATACTAAACAATGGTTAGTGAAACTATAAAGGAAGTTACTAGGACATATTGGGACATGCCAGCAGCAAACATTTCCTTCAGAAATGACTTTAGGGACGTGTATATGTCCTGGCATCATTGACCTGATTGGAGGAGACCAGGGTTCACTGTGACAATGGAAGGAACAGGAATCAAAGCTAGACATCAAGACTGCTTTCAAGAAAGTGGGACCAGTGGCATTACAGCCACTTCAGTCACTATTTTTAAGTAACTTTTAATGTATTTGTTTGTTTCCCCTAGAAAATGAGAAATAAACATTCAATCAGACGAGTTCACATATTTTAGTACATGAAATGCCAATCTTTCTCAAAATTAAGGTCAGTTAATGAATTAGTATTTCTCGTTCATTTTTTTCAAATTGTCACCACAATTTTGGGTCGTAATCTTCTGCACATGATCATCACACCCACTTTTACTGATTATGACACCGTGACCAAAGAATTATGACCACTTACTTATTATATTTTGCTTCAAGAAACAGGAAATGCAGGGGGTGGGGGATGGGTGGATTCAGTTTTATGTAGTGGTGAAATTTAAGTTAAGCAAATCGTATATATCTTTTAAGAGTAACTTGTTAGTGGAATATAAATATTGTCATGGATGAATAAAAAGGAAACTATCACATATATTTTGTATATTCAAATTACTATTTATGCTTCCTAAAATTGTGATTCTTCTTTAACAATCAATTTAGTATTATATTTCTGAGAGAAAAGGTATGTGTTTGAAGTTATTGTCATAGTGGCTTTCCTTATAAGGGTTTTGACAGCAATAGTACAATGCTGCTCAATAAAACCAAATATAAACAGGAGGTAGGGAATTTTTGTAATCTATATTGCTAAAAATCTAGTAATGCTTTATCAGTAATAGTTCCTTTCAGGACTTTGAAATGGCATAAAATAATTTTTTAATATTTTATAATTAATGTATATTTTGATGTCCAATTAGAATTCTGAAAGAATAAGGAGAAAAAGGTAACTGGGAGCATGTGTACCTGTTGTGTGTGTGTGTGTATGCGTGAATGAATACTCAGTGCTGAGAACTGTACACGTGAGATGCTTACTGAAGTTTCAGGTTTTGCTTGAATAACTAAGGTGGTTTAAAAAAAACAGAATCAAAAGTCCAGGAAATAATGCAGCGATCTTAAGTAGCTTAAATAAATTCTGCTGCTGTGTTTCATCAGTTATAGATATGTTTCAAATCCAACAGTCAATGGAGTACAAATTTAAAAGTGATGAAATGTGTTCAGATAAAATCAGAATTGAAATAAAATGTGATAATGACCCAAATTTTTATCCTCTTTTAAGTCATAATGACTATATATAGTCAAGCCAATCAGTCAAACCTAAGATATCAATTCTCAGCATCTTTATGATGATCTTGGTGTGTGTATATATATATATTCGGGCTCAGTATGGTAATGATTGGATAATCACCTTGACACAGTTAGTAACATATGCAAGTGTGTTTTTCAGATGGCTATCTTTCCCATATCTCTCTGAATTAGACAAGGTATTTTCTTAATGTTGGCCACTTCTCAAGAAGGAAACAGGTACTAAAGTGATTTGTGTTGGACTCAGACGTCCTTATCCGTTCTGCCAAATTTATGCTGTTGCCAGGTTTCATGGGTTCCTTATTTAAGCAAGTTGTTTTCTGGGAAGGTAGTTTTTTTGAAAATCTGACCTTAGGCAACCATTTCCATTTAATTTTTCCAAATCTTGCCTTCAGTGGGAAGTAATTAGAAGATCTAGAAAAGTGGCTTCATTGATATTTGACTCAAGAACTGTTATTTCTGTACCTATACAACTGTCCATTGTGGCCTAGCCATTCTATAATTAATTTCCTCTTTGCACACAAAAGTGTTTATGTGGAGAAAAAGAGGTCATTAGGATAGAGAGAAAAATAAGCTTACTCTCTGATGGCAATCTATCAGGGCACTTAAATCTATGAATTTGGTCAAATGATAAAACAATCTATCTAGAGCCAGAACACTATGGAATGATATAGTTCATATTTTTAGCAGTGTCAAAAGAACAAATCATATCATGGCATGGTTATCAGGTTGAAAGTGTTCACGCCTATGAAAAATGGTCTTTTCATGGCAAATTTTATAGAAACAGAACTTTATTTGCTGTCAGCAAGATGCTTTTATATGTGAAAAACTTCTTAGGAAAAGAGATAAATTTTGTTAGAATTGATGGAAAGGAGAAATCAAATCCTGCTTTTTTTGTCCAATGCCAGAAGCCAGCATCTTCTGAGATAGAACAATAGTTCTTTAAATACACACTGCTACCCTTTCTTCCATGTTTATGCTGTTGAAGCAAGTTTGATGTCAAAGTGACTGATTTGTTATAAAGGAAGGCTAATGTCCACCTGTATAAAATCATAGGAAAAGGGAAACAAAACAAAACATGACTAAATGAAAATGTGTAGTTTCAAAGAATTTACACAGATACATGGCAATTGTCTGTGTACAACTAGACTACAACTTTATTTTTCAAAATAGTGATGCTGAGACTCCAGAGAGACTAAGGTTCCAAGCAGTTTTCTTCGAATACTTCTGGAGAACATAGAGACCTTTTTCTTACTACATTTTGGCTTAAGATTTGTCCTCACACACAATCTGGCTTGACTCTTTTGAGCAAGTTTAATTATTAAGTCAATGAAATAAAACAACCATGTTGGCTTATTGTTTTAGCTAATTAAGACATCAAAACAATGTTCAGAAACAGTGAAATTGGAATATGACTTATATGTTAAAGTGAATCACTTCCCTAAAATAGAGAAGAGCTTGTACACTAATTATGGCTGCCTATGAAAGCAAGGAAAGATTCCTATGATTTAAGTAATAAATAAACTGAGATGAGAAAATTCACTGTTGCAAAGGAATAGAAGTAGAACAGAATAGACATTCACAATTCATTGTGTCCCAGACTTAAATAGAAGGAAGAAAAATGGTATCAATAATATTACTTTTTATTATTAACTCACTACATCTTCCCTCTGGGAAAATAGATACCCAATTATAGAATGTGAACAATTTATTAATCCATTATTTACAGTTCATTGCTGAGAAATTTATCTATTGGTTATTAAAAAAATTTCTGAAGCACTTGAAATTAAACCTTCAATAAGATGTGGCCCCTGCCATCAAGGAGCTTAATTATATAATCATTAATGTTTCAAAACAAAGCCAATTGTTTTTAAGAAGATATAAAAATATTGTATGTTTGACATCTCTTATGTATTTATGATATTCTCTCCTTTTTTTCAGATCAGCTGTACAAAGTAAAATATTAAACATGTTAAAGTTAACATCTAAGTATAAAATATGTTTATGTGTAAGCCTCTATATATGTACACATAGGCTATGTACTGCCGTCTATGTATATCAGTACAAGATAACACGTTTTGCCATGTTGGACTTAAGCATTGTGACTTGGTGTTTGGATTGATTTTAAACCCTTTGATATTTGGGTCAATTACATCATAGCAAAATGTGTGTAATCTGGAAACAAAGTCTGTTTACATTTCCCTTTAAGTATAATAAAGTCTCAAATCTTAGGGAAAACACCTTTGCAGAATTATTGTTGGATTTATCTCAACCAAACATACATGAAAATATTTTTGAGTGTTTGATTGTTCCCAAATATGACTGGGTTTGCCCACCCTAAAATCATCTACATTCACACGTGTGTATGCCCACATACAGTATACATACTGTATATAATATATATGAAAACATTAAGTATGCACTTCTTTTGTTTGGAATTCCTTAGGTTAACATTGATAGTGTAGCAATTTGTGGAAAGTGCACTGTGATAATAAAAAACAAAGCACAGTAAAGTCACAGGTCTTGTTATCTTGCACTAAAAATGTGTTTACGTATTTAGCAATTGTATGTTTACTTTCTTGCTCTTTTCAAGAATCGAATCAAATAGTTATTGAGAAAAATGATATAAAATAATATGTTTTTTAGTGGATAATGGCACTACATTTTTAAAAGACAGGGCTTTTAAAAGAAACCGTTTAACAACCATTCCAATATAACATGTTTACCATATCTAAAAATCAGAATGTTGTATTGCATTTTTCATAACTCATCAAAAATGTCAGGTATGTGCCTGAAAAATTGTGCAAATAAGCATTAGATAACATATTTCTCTACTCATGTGTTGTTAGCCATTTCTATATACATAATATATAAACACTGATGTTTTAATTTCTCTTAATTTTTGTACTTGATTTTTTTAGGTAACGTAATTATAAATGTACTTTGATACTACTGAAGTAACCAGATGTTGTTTGAAAATAAACTGTTTCCTTTAGTGCATTGAAAATATTTTATGATACTTTTGTGCTTATTTATTTGTGCTCCCGTGTAATTATAATAAAAGCAATAGTTTAAATTAATTGACTTTGTCATTGCTGGTATTTATTCATTAAGAAACAAGATTAGGAAGAACTCTTTCAAGAGCAAAGTACACACATTTTTCGACTTCTACAGTTGTCTATGAGATTGTATATATTGTGGAAGATGGATGGAAGTGAGTAACGAAGGCCTGGAAACTTCTGTTTAGTCACGTGACCCCAGTTGTCCTCAGTCACCACTTGGCTTCTCCCTCTAACAGGCTGTCCACTAAATAAGAGTAAACTTGACATTTTTCTTTCTTCAGTATGTACCTAATTCAAATTAAATGACTCAGCATGTATCTAAAATATGCCACAAGCATTAAAGAAATAGCCCACCAATCTTAGACTGGTGTGCGCAGACAGAATATTTTTTGGAAGGGTAGCTAGCACATTCATTTATTCATTCTTCTAGAATTAATCTAATTTAAATAGGGAGTAAGTTAGTGTGTCTAATGTTACTGGGATATCAATAAGATGTCATTGAGCACCTGAAATACATGAGACAAGGCCCTGGAGCTCAGCAAGCTTACCAAAAGTGCATTTATAAGTATGCAGTCTCTTCTAGTAATTTCTAATGGCTATTTCATCAACCACTTACATCTCCCATGTATCCAATTTCAGTGTAACTTATTATAATTTCATAATTCATCACAACTTCTTTTCATGTTCACTTCTGAAAAGGAATCCAATTCATTCCCATTGGTTAGTCCATCCTTCAGCTCTTCAAATTTCCTGAGTATATACTGCCTTTTGAGTGAAGAAGAAATAACTTGTCACACTCCCCACTGGCAACATTCCAAGCTTCCACCCATCTCAGCTCAAAACAGGAAGTGTCCCTTATTGTAAACTGTCTCTTCTTTTCTCCCAACCCCCACTAAAATTCCTTTGTTTCCAGCTTTGTGTTCCCAGGGTCTAATTAGTTATGTTAACACTAAGATATGAATGGCTGATAAAGCAGTGGTTATTTGCATTTGAGAGGATTCTTATTAACATGTACGATTGAATACCAGTTAGCGAAATGTCAGGCAATGTGGCAGCAGAGGAGATTGGGAGGAAAGTTATAGAAAACTTTGCGTAAAATCACCTCAAAGCATGTCCTCTAGAGCAGTGGTTCTCAAGCTTTGCTGCACAGAAGAATCCAAAAACTCCCACTGTCTAGAAAGCATCCTGGGGGGTGTACACTAGCAGTGGAAGCTTTGAAAAGCCCTCAAGTGATTCCAATGTGGAAAAAAATTGAGAATTAGAGCAGTGCTTCTCAAACTTTAATATACTTGCTAATTTCTTGGGGATCTTGTTAACATACAGGTCCTGATTAAGTGGAGTCTGAAATTTGGCATCTTAGCAAGATCCCAGGAGATGCTGATGCTGACTGCTTGTAAACCACCCACTACGTGACAACTCCTAGGCAACTCACTTCTCTTTTATTTCCCACTATTTTAAGGGAGCTTTTGGTACCGTACCCTAGAGCCCTGCTACTCAAGTGTACTTCACAGATGGACAACATAGAAATGCAAAACCTTGAGATCCACCCTAGATGAATCTTTGGGGCTGAGACTCATGAATTTTGGGGGCTGAGGCTCATAGATCTATTTCAGCAAGCTATTCAGATGATTTTTATGCCCAGCAAAGGTTGAGAAGCATTGCCCTAGACCAGTGTGGTTTTCAGTCATGGCAGTACGTTACATTCATCTTGGGAGATTTTTATTTATATTGATGACTGGGCTCCACTCCCAAAGATTCTGATTTTATCAACGTGGCATCAGGGTTAGATAACTTTTCCTCTTCCTCTTTCTCTTCTTTACTCTTTCAGCAGGGTTACATTACTTAAAATTTATTCTAAATATCACTTAGAAATTAGTGTCCAGGGGCTACTTAGACTTCTTATTGTTGATAATGGTATTAGGAGTCTGTCTGTCTGTTAGATTGCCCGCCAGTTGGGATTGATGTACCCCATTCAAACACCCATTCCCATCCCCCAGCTCATACAAACACATGGTACTGTGTGTGAGTTTCCATTATAATGCCGTGTCTTATAACAGTTGTTTCTTTGGAAGTTTGTCTTCTAATACTACATGGTAAGTTTCAGAAAGGGAGCCAGTTTTGCTTGTGGTAAATCTTTTGTTCCCCAAAGTGCCTGGCCCATTGCTTTGCACATTCAAGTACTAAATAATATTCACTGACTTCATTTATGTATTTATTCAACAAATGTTCACTGAAGGCCTCCTATATACCAAGCACTGTTCTAGACAGCAGCAGAGCAAAATCCATGCACTTGTAAAGTTTAAATTCTGATTGACTTATGTATTGTTTTGAGGTTGAATCTTTCACTTCCTCTCTTTCATTACTGCCTGTTCATAGACCAACATATCTGTTTATCAGCATGTAAACCAAAATTGTATGAGATCTTGAGATTTTTGCGATTTGTAGCTCAGGATTACTGTATCTAAATGTGTTATTTACATAGTTATATATTTATAACTATCCATCTACACATTTATTTAAACTGAAATATTATAAAATGAATGTTTATGTTAATGCACAAAATATAGCAAGGTAACATATGCTAGAAATGTGTGAGAAATTTAGAAAGAAGGAAAAAATAGGGCATGAGATAAATCCAGTCAGGAATGATTTTGTTTCACAAAATGCATACAATGATATGCTACATAACTGCTAACTATAAGCTCATATCATCCTAATAGCTATACTGCTAGTAATGGTGATAATGACTGCTATGATTTATTGCTTACTCCATGTCAGATACTGAACTGTTCTTATTGTATTTTATTGAATTCTCAACTCTATGATCATCTTCATTTTCTAGATAAAGCAGTTGCAGTTTACAGAACTTGTCCAAACTTATCCAGATAGTAGGTATGGATCTGGGAAACTCGAGCCTCTCGTTTAAATTAATTTTTATCAGTTTGCTATTCACCATATACCAAGATTCAAAGATGTTTTGAGTGGTCTGCAAGCACTATATTCCTGTAACATGCATGGAATTAGCCCTTTTAACCTACAACAAAACAAACTCCAGAGTTACAGCTCAATGTAGGGGACTTTAGGTTTTCAGAAGTCTTTGTCTTTATTGACTGTTTCTTATCAATCTTCTAACTGGTTGCAATGAAAGTCAAATGAGTTTGCTAAGGTCAAGCAGTAAATTGGCTTTTGGATTGATTTTTCTGGTACATTTTCTTTAGGGTAACTATTATTGCCACATTATGTTGAGTTAAGTTTCTTGATACACTTCCAAGTGCCTCTCAGCTACATTCAATGAAAGACGTATTGGCTTAAGGAGGTACTTGGCTTTAGGGAATGCATCCAGCCAAATTTTGTGAGTGTTTCTTCAGGGAAGACCCTGTATATCATATTTATAAGAGAGAGAGGAAGAGAGAATAATGGAATAACATTTGGCAAAGTTAAAATGTACCATCCCACTGGGCACCTCCACATCCACACTCTATTCTTTAGCAATATTTCCTCACAAGGGTCCTTGAAAGGTGTTACTCATGACACTGGGATAGAAAAAAAAATTGTTGTTATTTTAATACTTAAGAATTTTTTGTATATATATTTAAAAGATAAAGTTAGCATATTAAAATATTCAGCTTGTTTCACTGAATAAAAAATTTTTAAGTGCTTATATGTTAGGCACTATTACCGGTGATGGGGATACGGCCATGAATAAAAGAAATGACGGCAATCCTAGTGCTCTTGGGGCTTACACAGTGGACGTGATCGCTCATGTCCTGTTTGAAGTTGGCGACCCCAAGTTGACCTCCCTTCCTCAGACCTCAAGGATCCCAAGGTGTAGTGTCCAGGCGATACTCAGATGTGGCAAAACTCAGAAGTGTAAGGATGGCTGAAAGGACCCTGCACTCAGACCAAAAGATCATAGGCTGCTTCTAACAGAGGAAGCTTTGATGCCCACCCTCCTCACTCCCTTGGGGTTTGATTCCTCTGTGTCAGAGAGCTCACTTAGGGACATATTGGTTCCTCAGTCAACATACATTTTCTCCTTTTATAATGGAAAGATTCTGAAGAATATAACACAGACCCCTGAGACTACTTTGGAGATGACTCACATCTCTGTTTATAAGTATCAAAGAGTCTGCTGGCCTGAGAACCCTCTAAACTTTATCTGATACTACCATCCAAAGGTTTGTTCTACACTAGAAAATTCTTGAGTTCTCACAGCTTTGAAAAACAGTTGCACTGTGCAAGTTCCAAAGAGGTCCACATGGTTTCAGCAACCCACCAACCCTGTATCATGCTATGCATCCCTGCCTCCTCCCAACAGCATCCGGCATCGGAGATTTCAAAATGAAATGATCTTATGCGCTGGGCAAGAGAGACAAGTCCCCATCCTCAAACACAGAAGCAGGCAGTTAACAAGCAAATAAATAAGTAAATAAACAAGCAAACGTTAAAAAAAAAAGATGGAAGATGAAGGGAATGAGAGACTGCACTGTGAACCTGGACACAGAGGTAAGGAGTTTTCTGGGGAAAGGCACAAGAGTAGGGCTATTGTACAGCTGAAAAATAAGATTAAAAGTGTTTAGTTTTGGAAAAAGTGAAATTCATCTAAAAAATTGCTGGGTGGACACTTTGAAGGAAGTTTACTTCATTTTTATTTTAATTTGTGCCCTTCTTTCAAATTTATATCAGGATTATGCAGAAAAGGCCACTGGGGAACTTAACCAGAACAATCAAATGTGAGTGAAGCCCATATAGAGAGGCAGGGAAAGGGCAAGGCAAAACTACTGGCCTCAACATTTACTGAAGATGCCTCAGAGTTTTTCCCTTCTGCTTTATAAACACATTATTCATTAAGTCTAAAGAGCTGAGCTGACATATAAACAATGTATAGTCAGCTATGTGAAAACCTGGAGGATTGTTTCAGATACCTGGGGGAATTTAAAGGCTCTGAGAGAATGAGATTGATGTGTTAAGGAGCTCCATGGGCCAGAGATAAGAGTAAAGATGAGGTCAGGGAGAGGCAGAGGCTAGATCATGGAAGCCCTGTGGAATTTATGTGCCAGACACTGTGTAAAACATATGACTTGCCATATCTAAAAACCAAAGGCAAAGGTGGATTTTAGAGTATGTGAATCTTCTAAGAAGGATATCCATGACTGCTCTGAACGGATCAGCCCTCTTCTCATTCATAAATGTGTCCAGAAAACCAAAAGTCCCCAAATCTTTGATGAAAGATAACAATCTAAATAAAAGGAAATCCAATAGAAGAGGTAAGGGAAGAACAGGCCTTAATAAATGATAATTTGATTGATCCCCAGAGATAGGTTTAATGTTGACCTAATGAAGCTTAAACTGCATACTTTCACATACACACACATAAAAACTGTACGGTGCTGGGAGAGACCTTAGCAACATGATCACATGGTCATACGGTTTTGTAAAATTTGCAGAAGTGGACCATTTTGACTACAGTCAGTCCAGAGTGATGTCTTTTTCTACCTTCATTCATCTTGCATCCTACTTCCCCTTGATGTGGGGTCATAGGAGTAGTTGTGGGAATTTGGGGGATTTGGCTAAGAAGTTAGGTTAGGTATACATTTACTTTAAGGTTAGTGGGATATTTTCACATGAATTACAGAATTCATAATTTTGTATATTTTTTTCTTAATTAACACCACTCCCCAGTTGGTGTGTGCGCCAGTCCTCACAGAATTGGGAGTTGCACTGATATTCACAGATGTTCAGCGATATTGAAAGGAATATAATCTCGATAAAACTAAAACAAATTGTCCAGGGGAAAAAAGCTCAAAATCAGAAAAGGGTAAATCCCATTGCAGTATGAACTACTTCCTGCCCATTTTTTACCTCTCTAAACAAAAGAAAATAAACAAGAAACAACATATCATTAAGAAATTGGAGCCACTTTATCAACTATTTCAGAGAATTGATTTTGATTGCTAGGAAGCCCTTAGTTTCACAGGCTATTTTGAGCATTTATTTGTCACTGAAGAGGGCCTATATCCTGGATATGCTTGTTTCCTTCAGAAAATGCTTGGTTTAGTATTTATGAGAACTTATATAAAGTTAAATTGATAAAAAAAACTGTTGTGTAGACTTTTCCCTGTTATAGTTAATAATTCTTTACATCAAACTTTCCTTGTTCAAATTATTATGTGGTTTCTATCTCCTGATTGGATCTTGACCAATGTAATTTTGTTTACTCTTCTTTACTATTATTGTGTTTTTCATTTTCATGAACACTTTTCTGACCTGTTATGTAGTGCCCCAATAAAATTAATTTACTTGCCTCATAAACCTTCCATCAGCCTTTTAATACTGTTGCCAGCAAAGCACCAAAGCCGGTGATGAACTTTTTAAGCCAAAATTCATTTTGGTCAGTTTTGGTGCTCCTTAAGTTATTATGAATATCTTAATAAATTCTATATGTGTTTTATTTGGAGTTTTAAATCTCTTGCTGTTTAAAGGAAACACATCTGAAATTCTGCCAAAGTCCTCTGATTTGATTCTCTCTGGCTTCACTATTTTTTGTTAATATTACCTGAAATTAAATCGAACACATTTGATGGTTAAAAAAAATTGAACACAGGTGAAAGAGTTGTTCTGGAGCTGAAGAATGGCTTTCAAATATTCAGTTTATAGCAACCACTTTAGCTTGCTCTAACAAATGTAATTGGTTCAAGAATCAAAGTCTTCCAAAGGAAATAATGAAATGATGGAGGGATTACATATGTACCATCTCTGTTATTCTATGGAAGAGTGAAGTTGGTTTCTTTCATTATACATTATAAATTGTTATGGAAGGTAAAAATGAATAAATAGATGAAAAATTCTAGTAGCTTGTATCCTTCTGTAGAAAACAAAGCTCTATGAAAGTACCAAGAAGTATATGATTATGGTTTATTCTTCTAAAATGAATGAATATAAAAATTTTACTACTTACAGTTACTAAATATAGAACATAAAAATGTCCTGTTGTGATAGCTTATAGATTTTGAGATAATGTCATGATTTCTAAATATCAGATAGCATAATGACATTCATCTAACACGTAAAATTTGCTCCCCATTGTACTGTCTTCCTCCTTGTGAGGGATAGCCAGTAGCATCTTGGCCTCTGTCTCATTCACCTTGATCATTCCTCTCTAGAAGAAGAAATGACATATAATTTTCAGTTTGAAACAAAAACCTTGCTCAAATGCTTTCCATGTCCAGGTGTGCATTCTGCTCTGATACGATGTGAAACCTGGTGAACCTGGAAGCAGGCATTTGGCCTTAATTCATTATCATCTCATGTGTTATGACTTAACTGTTAAAGTAAATTAAGGTTTCATACATATTCAATACAGGACAGCTTTGTTTTCTGCTTCAGAAGTTGAATTCTTTCTAGGAAAAATAAATGGCTGGAAATGTACATATTCTCAAGCAGCAGGAGATTTTATATAATATACAGACCTAAGGGTTCTCTTGGAAAAAAAATAAAACTGGAAAAGGGGGACCACTTGGCCCAGGTGTCCACATGGCAGCGATGGGCTGGAGCTGAGTAGCCATCTATACATCTTCCCAGTCGCTCCGCTATCTTCCCCTCCCTCTTGTCTCCCCCGGCGTCATTTCACTCAGTGATGTCAATAGCTTGGCACCTGTTTCAACCAAAAATAATGTGACACCTGTTTTAAAAATAATTTCAGCCACGACTTTATACCCTCCACTGAAACAAATTTTAGTTTGGCTTAAGAGTTACACATAAAAGAACCCATCAACATATAATGACATTTTATAAATAATTTAAGTTATAATAAAATATAATTTATTGTATAATGCTTTGCTGACTTCTTAAGCCCAACAAATCTAGATTCCATATCTATCAAGAAGACAGAAATTTTACTATGTGAAAGTGAAAGCTCTGTGTAATAAAGACACCAGATATGAAATGAAAAGGCAAAGAACCAGGACAAAATATTTACAACATATACAACATATCCAATATAAAAATGTCTCATAAATAAGAGCCCCTAAAAATCTATATGAAAAAGTAAAATTACAGACATATGGACAAAGGATATGGACAGCAAATCCAGAGTGGATACAAAGAGATAAAACACATATAAATATAATCAAATCAAAAATCAAAAAATGCAAATTAAATTTCACTGGTAGATATTTCTAGCTCATCAGGCCCTGCATGAATTAAATAACAGTAGATCATATCCAACATTTGGCTAGAGTGTGAGTTAATGTGTATCCGCATGACTATTTCTAATAGTATAAATAGTTACAGCTTTTTTAGAGAACACATTTGGCAATATCTATCAAAACTGACTATATAAAATATGCCTTGGGTGCAAAGATAGAAGATGTAAATGTAAGATGTCTTACTGCCACTTTTTTATATACATGAATAATTGAAAGTGATACCAGTTCCATTATTAGGGAAATGACTGCATTATAAAATCATGCATAGATTCTATTTGTCTCAGTCGAGAACTGCTGGCATGTGCTGGAATAATACACCACGCCAAGGGTAGAGCTGCCAGGTAATGCGCATGCCTCGGATATTGCACCCTTCACCAGTGAAAAATGTTTCTTTGAAGCATTCTGCTAAATTCACAGACTTCTGCTGCTCAGTAGAGATAAAGCTGCCTGATGCACTTGTCCTGGCCGCCTCTGGAATGTGGGCTTTTCATCAGTCTGCGTAATCACCTTCTCAAGGACTGCTCACATTTCATTAATGTGGATCAAATATCAACTGGTCATCACTGGGATGTAGATTTAAACAAACACAAGCAAAGATTCCACGGCCTGTGTCAAAGTATTTGAAAGCAAAGTGCTTACGTATAACCATTGGCATGTCAAGGACGCAGTGGCAGAGGGGACCTAAGCCATCAATGAGGGGCTGGGTATTATCTGTAGCTGATAATTTAGAAACAATAATATAACCAACTAGTCAGCCAACTTTTTATTATCACCTTGTGCTCGGGATGGGACGTGGCTAATAAACGTCAGTGACAAACGACTTCTTTCCTGAAAAAGTCTTTTGTTGCTCTGTGTTCTAAGCCATCCCTATAGTTACGTTTGGTTATTAGTAAAACATAGGTAACACAGAATTAAACATTTTTATAGCTTTTAACAAACATTGTATTTTACCTGGAAGCTAATTCAGAGAACCCCCATTACACAGCTCCCAACACATATACACACCAGCTACAGGTATTTCCTTTGGGAACAAATTTATAGTGGTTTGGAATCACCCATGTTCATTTTGGGCACAGTGTATATCTCTCTAACCCCTAGGTATTACCTAGTCCCACGTTTAAATTGTTGATCCGAAATAATCGTTGTGCAGTGATTGTAAAAACACAGAAAGAGAAGCTGGGTTATTGCACTTTGCCATTCTAATCTCCCTGGCAAATGGAGTTTATATTGCATTTGAAATGTAAAACAGTGAAACTGTGAACTGTGGTATATTATTGTTTGCTAAGGGCACCTTTTAATTTGCACATGAACTATTTTACCAAATGTTAATAATATGTCACATTCTATGAATGAAATTTATATAAAATTTATGTACATAAAAATAAAATTAGAAATGATTTTTCTTCCTTCTTAATTATTAGGGTTCTTTTCCTAAAGAGAAATGAAATATTTCAACAGGAGCATGATTTAGTAGTTTGTGTACATTCAACTATAAATAGTGTACATTTCACTAGTATTAGTTCATAAAGTTAATAAGCAATTATTGTTATAGTTTATATAGAACTGTCCCCTGAAGATCAAAGTTCAAACTGTTAGTTAGATATAAAAAGTGCTGAAAAAATAGTTGTGCTTCTTTGTTTTTATACTGAAAATTATTTTATTTTACTTTTACTAATATAATCATGTATGCAAAGTTGAAAAAGAGAAACTTTCTACCGTCTGTACTTTTCTGGCTATTAGGAGACATTTATTAGTTTTATTTCATAATTATTACTGAAAACAATTTTTTCCAGAAAAGAGAGTGTATTAAAAAGTAATTCACTCCAGATAAAAAATACATTAGGTACTGATGATAACACACATCCACAGACACATAGACATTCACACATACTAATTAGTATATCACTCTGGATCTTTCCCTGCCCTTTAAACTTATTCCCAGTGGAGAAACTCAAAGGCACACAGCCCACTGCTCCAGGGATCTATCTTTCAAATATTCTCCTCTTATTTCAAGGACGAGCTACTGGAGAAAAGGGCACAGAAGGAGCAGTGAGCCAGTGGGTTCCTCACCTGTACAGATATGGAGAACCCTGCCTCCCTAGTTCAATCTTTCTGCTTTCACCAGGAAAAGTGCCTACAGGACCTTATAGGTATATTCTTCCTAAAAGTCTATGACATTGTCTGATCTGCCCCCACATCAGGCTTGCTCAGCATGTCAACAGAATAACAAATGCAGAAAGGCAGCAGAATTGGGCCAGATTAACTTCCATAAATCTTTGCCATTTCTCCTCTTTAGTGGCTAGAGCTATGCCATTAGATCAGGTGCTGTGCGGGGGCAGGACTTGGGGAGCTATCCTACTTTTCCTCTCCTGATGAAAAATTAGTTATTTTTACTGCCATATACTAAGTCCTACCTTGTCCACATACACTGTCCATTTAAGCCACACAATCCTGGAGTTTTAGTTTTTTTTTTTATTGTTATGTCTGTTTCATAAATAAGGACACACATTTTTCAGAGTGGCAGGATAATCTACCCGGGACCACTCATCTAGTTAATGGCAGAGCAAGGATTTGAATTTAAAGCTCGCTTTAAAACCCATTCACTCTCTACCACCTTGCTGTTGCCTGTAATGAATACTAATTTAAGGAAATGCCAAATGGTACTGGACATTACTTTAAAATCGTGAGAATGTAAATTTTCACAGGATAAACACTTGTGAATGAGAACTATATTAGTCAGGGTTTTCCAGAGAAATAGAAAACCTATAGGTTTTTTATACATACATATACACACACACACACACATTATATTATACATGTATTATATTGTGTGTGTGTTTATATATATTACACATATAAGGAGATTTATTACAAGGAATTGTAATTATGGTTGCTAATAAGTTTGTAAATATGGTTGCTCATATGATTATGGATGCTATGCTAATAAGTCCCAAGATCTGCAGAGTGAATTGTTAAGCTGGAATCCCAGGAGAGCTAATAGTATGGTTCCAGTCCAAAGACTGGCAGACTTGGGTCCAGAAAGAGCTCATGTTTTGAGTCAGAAGCCAAGAAAAATGCTCATGTCCCAATCTGAAGGCGGTCAGGCAAGAGGAATTCTCTCTTACCGGGCTGGGGATGACAGTGGGGTTGGCACCAGCCCTTTTGTTTCATTCAGGCCTTCATCTGCTTGGATGAAGCCCACCCATTTTAGGTAGGGTAACCTGCCGTACTCAGTCTACTGATTCACATGTTAATCTCATCCCAAAACGCCCTCACAGAAACACCCAAAACAGTGTTTGATCAAATTTCTAGGCACCCCATGGCTCAGTCAAATGGACATAAATAATTAACTATTACAGAAACCTCATAGCACAACAAGCTTATTTCTGGAACTGTCAGTTTTTCTATGTTAACTTTCTAAAAATTAGATTGTGGAACTTCATAATAATCTACCATTCTTATGTTTTAAAAAGGTACTATATATGTATTTTTCAGGAAATATATTTTTATGTTATGACAAATCTATTTGCTTTGGGTTTCAATTATCTTATTCTTTGTGCAGTGATTAACCTGACTTTTAAATAAATTGTGGAAAGCTTCAAGAATCTGTTTTGGTAATTCCTCTGAGTAGCATAGAGCACTAGGGATGTTAATTGATTCCTTAAATTTTCATTTAAGTCAGGTTATTTTTACACACAGGCTATCAGTTATCAAATGCATATTTATCAACATAGATCTTCTTAATTTTTAAACTTTGCATTTTTAGAGAATAAATGGTCTTTATTGATTTTTTTGTAAGCCTCTATTTTAGAAGTCATAGTAAAACCTTTGCTCATTGCCTAGTTAACTTTTCATCTTGTATTACAGATGAACAGGGAAAACCTCTCAAAATATAATGCTAAGTAAATTGGATGGGGTATATCGTGTCCAGAAAACATTTTTGTTTAGTGATAGCTGCTCGTGAAAACTGTCAGAAGTTTTTATGAATGCACTTAGTTAAAACTCATCAAGGTAATAATTTTATGGTACTTAATATTTTCAAATGGAATTACATTTATTCAACCTGATTAGTAGTTAATGGACCCATGAGGCTTGAAGCAAAGTGGTATCAGACTCATCAATCAAAGCATTAAAAGGTGAGAGGGTCTTGCAAGATTATGTAGCCTGCACTCTTCCAGTATTTAGATCTTAATGATTCCAGTTTGTAAAAATCTATTCTATTTTTAAATCTCTCAGGATTCCCTAAGGATTTATTACAAAAAATGGCTATTGTACAGCAGCATGTAGTAGTAATAAAATATGCTCTTGATATTTTTAAGCATAAAACAGGGGCACTTGGAACATTCATCTTTCTCTTTACTTCAAAAATTTATGGAATACCTGCTAATAAGTACTTTCTTATTTCAAAAAGATTCTTTAAACTTTAATGAGAACGGTTAGGACATCAAATTAAATATAACCACAGCTCCTACTAACCCTTTTTAAATACTCGTCCAATGAGAGAAAAGAGCAAATGGGAGAAAACAAAAATTGTCTGAAAAATGCAGGTCGCGGAGGCTTGAGTGCTTCTCTGAAGGGCCTTTAAGAGCCACTTGAGTACAGGGGTTAGTAGCATGTGGGAATCTAGCCTTCCATGGGGCAGTCATCCTTTCAAAGCCCTTTTTCTTTAGCAGATCCCGGAGAGGCTCAGATTTCAAGTCATGGCATCAATACAACAGATCTTTTGGTGCCCAGAATATGCAGGAATCCTCAAGTTAGAGTTAATAGATTCAGGGTCGAACTGTTTTTGCCTCTAAACATCTTGAATTGAGATTGAAATGCAAAACAATATGATTGTTGGGTCTGAATCAGGGAGATTTATTTGTGCAGAAAATATTTTTGATTAGTTGGTTTTCTTTTAGGAAATGTGAAGGTTTAGTGACGGCTAAAGCTCACTTACAGGGAAAGTCTAGTGCACGTGACTATTTTACAGCTTGAGTTTGCATTGAGATTCATACACTCTTGGAGTGTGATGTCTATAGATTGCCAGGAATTCATCTGAAGAATCAGTTGTCAGGAGAGGTTGGGTCTGAAAGATATTCTGCACACAAGGTAGGAGTAAAAGAGAAAAACAAATGGAAATAAAAGAAGTTACTTACTGAAACACTGACCCAAATGAGAGATGGGAAGAATCATTGAAAATGAGTGTTTCTAGATGGTAGAGCTTTGGTCTGGGGAAAAGGGTGAAAGTTCAGAAAAAAAAAAGGCATACAGTGAATCACTGATAATGGTCTTTGATAAAGGGATTCGACCCACTCTCTCCTAAAGCCAAATTCCTGCATGGTGGCAGGGAGGGGGTCTGGAATGGATTTCCCATAGAGTTTTGGGAACTCAAAAACCGGAGAGATTTTATAGCATTTGTATCTAAATCCCTAGAATCTGGCAAGGCTCACAGAGTGTCTTGTGCATGACCTTGGGATAGAAGAACGTGATGGAGGCATGCATATATTTTAAGCCAGACTTGGATATCACTGCCAAGTTTCCCTGGCCTCAGAGCAGAGCAGGAGGAGGGCTGACTGTGGCCCACACCCACAGGAGGAGACCATCTCATGAGAGGGTGGAAGGGTGATCACAGAGGGGCGCGTCACCCCAGCTGATGCCAGTATGGGCACATGTGGGTCAGGGAGCTGGGTACATTCTCCCTCCATGCTTTGACCACCCTGAAGCCCCCAGAATATTAGTGTTCCCTGCGAAAATGAGTGGGGTGGGGGGAAAACCCACATTGCTCAAAAAGTTCTGAAGAAACTGCTGTTTCTCTGAATGAGAGATTTGGAAATCATAAGATAGTATCAGGTCACATAGCTTGAAGAGAGAAGGTAGGGAAGAGAGAAAAGAAGAGAGAGAGGAACAAAAGAAGAAAAGGAAAGAAGAGGAAAAAGAAAAGGAAAGAAATTGGCAACTGGAAATGGTAAAACCAAAAGGTAGAAAAACATCATTGTCTGCATGGAAACAAGTAACGTGTGGTACGGTCTGTATCATAAAATAAAACGAAACTGACCCTGATCTGAGGAACACCTCTTTCAGCTTCCACAGAGGTCCTAACATGATGTTTCTGAAAAGAAAATGTAATTCTGATGTAGTGTTGGAGGCAGCAGTAAAATTTCCTGCACCAGCATAATAGTGTAGCTATCTATATGTCCTGAGTTTCTGGAGCCAGTCTATAGGCAAAGCATGGACCACTTAGTTGTAAGCACAGAACAGAGTGTAAAGGTTGGTAAAGTTAATTACTTAAAAAGGAAAAAAAAAACACTGGTATGGTGAGGGATAAAAGACAGGGAAGTGTGGAGAAAAAGTGTAAGGGAGGAATGAGGGTGGAGACAGCTTTGCCTTAATAAATACCATAAAAAATGTATGGAATAGAAAGAAGGGATTCATGTATATTCTTAAGGCTATAAAGGACCAATATAAAAACTAAGAGCAATAACACAATCATCAAACATTGGGACTAGGGCTGCAGAACATGGGCTAAAATGCATTTAAGCTAACTCACCATTTGTAGTGAGAAAAAATAAGTATTGTTTTCATTATCTAAAATTATGGAGGGAGCCACCATAGATCTGAAATAATCAAGATTAAAAGAGATCTGTAGGGCATGGAATTAGGAAATAAAGAAGGAGAATTCAAGAACTTGAATTCTGTATAGTTCTTCTGTACAGCTTGATGTTAGTGTGAGCAAGAATTACTACAAGACGGATTCAGTGACAGAGGCAGTAATGCCATGTAGTGCAGTGATTAAATCCACAGGTGATGGCGTACCTGGATTTTAAATCTAGCATTTAAACTCTTTAGTGGTTTAGCGGCTTGAGACATTGTCTTTGATCTCTAGTCTTAGTTTCTTCATGTGTAACATGGGGGAGAAATGTAGGATCGGGATTCACATGGGTTTAACCTGTGACTTCCATCTCTGAAAATTAATCTGTGTACAGTATTTAGACACATGGTATGTGGTATGTGAACACTGGATTTTACAGCCTGTTTTCCTATATAATGGTGACTCTTAAATCTACGTAACTATGTTAAATTTAGGCTTTTAACCTATATGTTCGTGAGGACATACAATCTCTTTAGAATGGGTTACTTTCTTTTCCTCCTACAGCCTTGGGCCTCCCTAGGGTTCCAGCCCTCTTCTTATCCTCCCCACTGCCCCCCGGAGATCTTTCTAACCCATCCAGAACTCTCTTACACATCAGAGTCATCAGCACTTCCCAACTGCTTAAGGGGCAAGTTTCCACTTCTCGGCAAAGCAACCAGCGCACCGTCTCCCCCATTACCATCTTGTGAGCAAGCTTGCTGAACTCTTGTACGTACTGAAATAATCTATTGAGATAATTATTCCTCTCTGTAGGAACAGAGCTTCATTCGGTACAGATAGTAGAATTTCAACACAGGTTTATTGAATGAATGAATAAATAATAGCAAAGATGAGATTACAAAAATCGTAATGACCTTGTTGTTTTAGGTGATCCAGAAATAGATAGTATTTATTCTGCTTCTAAAGATCTAAAAGAAATGTATTATACGATGTTTTTCTGTGCCATATAATTCCAAGATAAGAAAATAGTATCTTTTCGTGCATGTTTGGGTCTCTGATGAGAATAGAATTTTACTGACAGTTGACTCTAAATACATATTTGTTGAATGAGTTAATACATGAATGGCTAAATGGATGAATGAATTCATGGGTATTTAATAGAAGCTCAAGAACTCCTATTAAATACAGTTAATTGAATTTAACTGTGGGCTGTATTTGAGTTTTCTCAGTTTAGAATTAAAAACTTCAGTTCCTAGTATAGTTAAATGTCGAGGTATTCTTAAAATAGGTGATACGTAAATGCAAAGTTAGAGCAAAACTCAGGTATTCAATGCTTTATCTGTTATAATGCACTGTGTAAAAGCTTTTTCCTATTAACAGTATTCATCCCCAAACACTAGTCTCCTTTTCAGCCTTCCTTTGTTCTTGCTACAGTCATGGTACACAGGATTGCAGCTCACCAGGAGTTGTAAAGGGCCTTAGTCACATCACCTGTGAGCCTGGATGGGGTGAAGACAGATCCTCCTAGGGCAGAGTGGACTGGGGCCAGGGCAGTTTGAAGCAGATGTGCGGTTAACATAGGGTGGTGAATGGTAATGGCTGGTATCGCGCAGCAGTAGGGCAGGGCTAGGAGACAAATTCAGTGGAAGACGTGACTATATGTACAAGACAGAGAAGGAAAGATCTCAATAAATTGTTTGGTCTGTGATTAATTGAAGCTTGCAAATGTTTTTAATGACAGGGCTAACCAAGAGAATCAGACCAGATTTGGTGGATCTGAACAAGCTTTCAGTTTCTGGGTTTCTTTTATTGCCCCCTGCCTTTCAATATTAAAACCACTTCAGTGGTAATTCACCAAAGACCGGAGGCACACATCTGTTCCTTTCTGTTGGAGGTTGGGGCTTGGGAGCCTCTGAGTGGGGTTGGCATGATGAAAAACAGCTTGGTCTTCAGGTAAGCAAATGAGTTCATCTCATTTCAATTACAGGATTTATGTTTCCCATTTAGTTATAAAAAGATGCTATAAAATCTAATTGCCTAGAGGCAGAAAACTGTGACAAACCTTATTCTTATTCCTTATGTCATTTCTCTTAGATTTTGACAGCATAGGCTCAAAGTATAATTTCTAAGTCAAATGAACAACAGTACTGGAAAGGGAGTGGTTAAACTGGTTAGTGATAACCAGTAGAAGCAATGTATATGAATGAGTCAGACAACAAAGTCAAGAAAGAACTTAAAATATATTTCTGGTTTCCAGGTGGAGATGACAGTTAAAATAATTGTTCTATTGTTGGGTGAGGCCATGGGTTTATGTATAAAGTAGGCCTATGAGTCGGTTTAGACCTTAGCAATTATGTCACTCACTCTCCAAGATAAAACAGTCTAAGATTTCCATAGGTCTCCCTGAGATTCTTTACTCTGGGGATGATTTCAACTTTAACCTTGACTACCAAGTCATGGCTATACTTCACATTCGTTGCAGTAAGCACATCTAAAAATTGTGTATTTTGATTTCTGATTCTCTATTTACTTTCCCCTTTAGGAGACTTTCATCTTCATGAGGGAGGGGCCACACCAGTTCTGTCCACTCTAATATACCAGTTCATAGCACTGTGCCTGGCCTGACCGGTGCTTAATGAACAGGTGTGCAATAAAAGAGTGATGATATAAACTTGAAAGCTAAATGTCTGATGAAACAAGCCGTTTAGAGGACAGAACAAGGGCCAACAATAGTTGGTAACTACAAAAAAACCAAAATGATTTTGTTTAATTCAAGCAAAAACTAGCTAACATTTTCCGAAAATGGGGTAAGATTCTTTGTGAGCTGTTGAGTTCCCTTTCATCTCACGAAAACTCTGTACTTGGCTCATGGTGATGGTCCAGGAGCAGCGCTCAGCACATAGTTTTCATGGCATAACCTCGCACTGTCACTTAGGCTTCTCCCAACCGCTCAGGCTTCTCTCGGTTCCCCAGTCCAGGGAACTTTCTGACCCTACACATTTCTTTAGACAGGGCACTCCTCTGTCTGGAAAGCTTATCTCCTCTTTGCAGGTAACCTCATTATCATTCTCTAAACTTTAGACTTAAAGCCACTGACTGCCTCCTTGGTGCTTGTGACCTCTCTCTCTCTCTTTCCAATCCATTCCCTCTGTAACTACCTCACTGCATTTTGTTATATATGCAATCATTTTCCTATTTCCCCAAGAGCCATGGATCCAGTGGAGTTAGATCATTTCTTATATTTCATTGGGTCCCCAGCGCCTACAGTAGACCTGGTGCTTATCAGGGCATCAATAAATGTTGTACATTTGTATAAACATGTATACATTGAATCGTGGCCTAAGCTTTAAAAATACCTTACTGGTTGTGATGGTGAATTTTATCATTAAACTTAACTGGATCACAAGAACCCCAGAACATTACTCTGGGTGTTTCGGTGAGGGTGTTTTCGGATGAGTTTAACATTTACATTGGTTGACTGAGCAAAGCGGATGACCCTCCCTAATGTGGATGGGTCTCATACAATCAGTTGAAGACCAGAATAGAAGGAAAGGGCTGACCCTGCCTCAAATAAGACAGATGCCCTCCTGCCTGGAGATGATCAGTTTTTCCTGTCTTTAAACTTGACTGACCTGGGTCTTCAGCTTACCAACTGCAGATCTTGGAACTTGTCAACTGCTGTAATCATGGCAGCCAATTCCTTTTATATATATGTATATATACATCCTATAGGTTCTGTTCTTTAGACAAGGTTGCTTAACATATCACTTGTTAGTCAAAACAAAATAACTTGGAACCTTTTTCTCTTCGACTCTCTAAATCTTCTGATAATTTCTTTTCTGTTAAGGGATGTAGTGATCCAAGTGACTGAGGTTTTATGACAAACATCTTTGATTTGCTAGTCTGATTTTTTTCCCCTTACATACCTATATCATTTTCTAGTTCTTCCTATTTCTAATAACAAGTTTGAAGTTTTTTCAATCAAAAAGAGACAAATGCAGAGAAAGAACATCTATTATTTCTGAACTTTACACACATTTCTCAACAAAAAATAACCAATATTTAATAATATTTCTGCAGATCAGTTTATAACCTATTGGCCAGTTAATTGTTTTCCACTAATTCAAATTTCTTGCTTTGTCTGAGCCTTGGAGATTTGAGAGGGTAGATCTGTTGCTTTCGGAGGAATCATTATTAAATGGTTTTGTAAAACTTTACTTTTTATTGCTTGAATAGAACTTTCTGTTTGAATAAAACATTAATTTTCACTAATAGACAAAACAAGGGAATGCTGTCACAAATAGAATTAAGTCTACTGAAGTCCATATTTTGGGGACCAAAATACTCTAAAGCTCCAGCTATTTAGAATCCAGTTTTTGTCAGCATAGAAGGTCTGCCTTAATAATTATTGATGGGATTAATGATTATGAAAATAAAGATAAAATGCAAAGATTGTCTTTAAACATTAAGCCATAATTAAAGCTTCTAATTACCCATAATGTGTGATGGGTTAACAAATTAGCTAGCCAGAAGTAAAGAATTTCACTGCTATGGATGTTCTTTTTGAACCTTAACATTAGCAGGAAAAGAGATTTTTCTAAATATTAATAAGATCATGTCATTCTATGTCTTAAAATTCACCAACTGCCTCTTTATGTTGGCATAAAATTCAATCTCCTTTTTTAACCATAAATCCCTATGTGTTCTGACCTCGCACATCTGTTCCTGATTACTCAGATTCAGTCTCGGTGATCTTATTCCTGCCAAGTTATTTCTTTTTCAGAGGTTTGTACTTGCTATTTCCTCCCCTTCAACTACTTTTTAGCAAATGTTGTTTGTGCTCATCCTTCATATCTGAGCTCAGAAGTTACCTTCATGGCCTTCTCTGAGAATCTCACCTTGGAGTCCTTCCCTTCTGCTCCAGACCACTACATATCACTGTGTTTGTTTTCATAAATGTACTTGTCAGAAATATTCTCCTTCATTTATCTCTCTGAGTTTTTAGTCTAATTCCATAGGAACAGGGGCCCACTCTGTCTTGCTCATTGCTACGTTCTCTGTTCCTGAGAAACTACCTGGCACATAGTGAGAGGGAGGTTTACGTGAACAAATGGGTCATCCGTAAATCGTAATGTTGTCAAGGTCTTCTGGAAAACTCAAAGTAGACATCTGAGAGTCAATACAGAATGGGTAATCAAGTCTGCTTCTCCTTTGGCCCTAAAACCACAGCTGGATTTCTTTGCCCTTTCTTCCAATGTTTTAAATTGGTGTCTATTTCTTAATTAATAATTATGCAAATTAGGGGAGGATGGATTATATAGATATTTTATTCTGCTCATGGATTCAAGATATCATTCAGACAAATTTCCATTACTCAGTAAGGCAGTTGATAATTTATCATAGCATTGGATTAAGTAACTTTCATATAACAGGCAATGTTTACCAAAAATGTGCAATAAACATAACTGAACGAATATATTCAATGTTTAAATATTTAAGTGGATATTTAATAATTGGTCATGGGCTCTTACTATAAATTAGAAAAACAACTTTTAGAGTCAGGACCAAGTTTTTAGAAAGTACCAATACATGTCTTTTATAAAGAGACTGAGTTAAAAATCACTATTACTAGTGACAAAGAGTTTAATTTTTCACATGAATAACTTGGTTATGCTGAGATTCGTAGGTTTTCAGAACAAAGATGTTGACTGTAGATGCTTGGGAACAAAATGTTTCCTTGAAATTACCTGGGTAGACATTTCATAATATCATTTACACTTGACTCAGTACATCAAAAGATTTAAATCATATCCCAGAAACCAGGTGGAACAGGTGTGGCAAAAATCCAGTTTCAGGTGTGCTTTGGAAGATATCCAAGGGGAGCCTGAACATTGCAGGATGCTGTGGCCTCAGGTAGAGAATTGATCACTTGCAGTTTCCAGAACTCACCTTATCATCAATGGGTCTATATCATGGTGGGATTTTTGGGGTGCTGGAAAATCTTGCCCTACCATGCTATCATTAAAATCAAACTTAGTTTATAAAGAAAAAAAACTCTGTCTTATAGTAAGGAAAAAATAAATTTGCATATAACTAGTATTTCTTTCTTCAATAAATATTTATTGAATATCCACTGGGTGCTGGAAGAGATACCTGGTAATTCATTAGCTGGTTCAGGAGAGCCAGAGATGGACTCTCAGGAGAGAGAGGAAAGCCTGAACCGTGGCAGGAGAAAGATAGCTCATAAGCATTTCTCAGTGATAGAGTTGGCCAACATATTTAATTAATTTTGATACCATGCATTCAGTATTAATTTGCTTCCTGTTTTGTGCTGAGATATAGCAACAAATTCTTCCACCTCCACCTCTTAGTAAGTTTTCACCTCTAATGCAGTGTGAATAGGAGACCAGCTGGAGCCCAACAGCAGTGACGACTGAACCAACAGGGATGCATTGTAGCATCTACCCCTCCGTAAGGGAGAGTGTGGCCTGACTGGAAGCTGGCTACAGCCTCACACACAGAGGATGACCCATGTGGCTGACCCAGTCCTGTTAGTGTTCTCAGCAGGAGCTGATTTCCCCCCAAGGGGGCATTTGGCAGTGCTTGGAGGCATTTTTGATTGTCACTACTGGGGAGAAGTACACTGGCAGCTAATGGATAGAGACCAGAGATGCTGCTAAACATCCTTCCACACACAGGACAGCCCCTGCCACAGAGAATTTCCCAGGTGCAATGTCAACAGTCCTAAGGTTAAGAAGCCTCAGGTTAGACACACTCATTTTCAACTATAGCAGAATACCATGCAAATTCCTGGCATTTAATGTAGAACTTCAGAAAGCATTCCTTCTCCACGCCCAAAAGATTGTGTGTGCTATGGTTTGGAAAGCTCCTCCTTTGTGTTTCTCTTGCCCAGAGCTCCCTTTTAAACTTTGTCTCCCACCTAAAACAGTGATGAGGCTGGTTGATGTGTAACTAGGACTGATATGGAAAAGAGACCGTATTTCGGATTGTGAAAAAGATCTTGAGGATTATTAATATTAATGAACAATTGCTAAATGTAGTCTTGTAGTTCTGCCTTAGGCTGGTTGTAAGAGATTAGGTTTTTTTGCATACTTAATGAGTTATTGGTCCAAGCTCTTTTGGCCTTGCTTTCTCTACATGGACCTTAAAGAAGAATCTAGGGAAACGGATCCCAGGAGGGCAGAGTTTACGGATCAGATGGTAGCAATGGTCACAAGCTAAACAGTGTAACAGTAAAACATTTTTTCTTTTTTTGTAAACCTTAGCTTTCCTTCTCAGTATACATAGAATTTTGTCACTCTGACTCTCTGTCAATACTTGTCAGTATATCATTTAATTCTATGGGAGTTTTAAAGGTTAAAGTTGATATTAAAGAATATGAAGTTTGAGTTATGATTTTAAATTTAAGATGTTGGGAAAATTAGGTCATCCCGGGGGGTCCACATAAGAGCAAATAGTTCAGACATTTGCATCTGCTCATCTTGAAATATGCACACACACCATCTAATACCTACCCCTTGACATGTGATGTTCCAGATTAGCAGAAAGTCTGCCAAGCAATTCACAGGACAGAAAAGGAAAAGATGAGTCATTTCAATACAGCACAACCTCTAGTGAGACAAACTGATGGGATTGCTGCCAAAGAAAAAAAAAAATCTCCCAGTTGGGCCACCCTAGTAGATTTCCCTAGCAAACACTGCCAAACATTCCTCTACTTAGTGACTTGATTTTGTGTTCCTGAATTATCAGCACCTACCTATTATTTCATTGCTTCGGAGAAGGATTGTTTGAGGGAAATGTTTTTGCAAAGTTAGTATGGGCATACCCTAGAGATACTGAGGGTTCAGTTCCAGACCATCACAATAAAGCAATTATTACAATAAGCCAAGTCAAATGAATGTTTGGTTTTCCCAGTGCATATAAAAATTATGTTTATGGTATACTATAGTCTCTTACGTATCCAATAGCATTATGTCTAAAATAACAATGTGAGTACTTGAAGTTAAAAATTAAGATGCTAACCATCATTTTTACTTTCAGCAAGCTATAATCACTCATCGCCATAACAAATATAATATTAACAAACAAGTTTGAAATATTGCCAGCTCAAGGTTGTTGGGCCAAGGGAAAATAACTGGGCATATAGTAAGGGCTCAGTAAATGTTTGTTAAATGAATTATCTCCAGCCTTTTTCCTACTGAGAAATTTCTTTTGCCTTCATTATGAGTGGATCGGTGATGGGTTTATTTGAATACACATGCACAGATGATCCCCAACTTACAGTGTTCCAATGCATGAGTTTTCAACTTTACAGTAGTGTGAAAGCAATGCACACTCAGTAGAAATTGTACATTGAATTTGGATATTTTTCCTGGGCTAGCAATATGTTGTTCAATTCTCTACTGTGATGCTGGGCAGTGGCAGTGAGACAGCTTCCAGTCAGCCATATGATCACGAGGGGAAACAACTGATACACTTAACAAGCACTCTGTACCCAGAACACCACTCTGTTTTCCACTTCCAGTACAGTATTCAGTAAGTTACAGTAGATAGTCAACACTTCACTATAAAGCAGGCTACGTGTTAGCTGATGAGCCTGTTGTAGACCAACGTAATGCTCTGAGCACATATAAGGTAGGCTGGGCTAGGCTATTGCTGGGAGGTTAGGTGTATTAGATGCATTTTGACTTCTGCTATTGTCAACTTACGACAGGTTTGTCCAGACGTAACCCCATCCTAAATTAAGGAAAAAATGTGTATCATTTTAGAAGAACTCAACTCTTCCCATTTTTTCTCCACTCTGTGTGTGGATTTTAGTTTCTGGTGTCAGAAAACTCAGGTTATGTTAACCCTTTCCTTTTCTAGTCATGTAACCTTGGGTACTTCTTTTGACATCCTGACCTTAATTTTTAAATTTCTAACCTGGTAAAGTTAGACTACTGTTTGAGATACTTTTCAAAAGTTCATATGTCACTGAAAAGGATGTGAAAAATGCAGTATAAAGGGTGTTACTAATGTTATTTATTTTGTGATTCCTAGAAACAAATGATAAACTAGAATTCAGAACCAAACAACAGGCAGTGACAATGAGGTGCTTCTAAATCTGTCCTCTGCTCTAGGAAAACATGGTTTAAAGTGAATGCAAGTTAAATAGCAGTCAGCGAGTGAAAGTGGTACCTTCCCTATATCTTTTTGCTTTACTGTGTCAAGAATCAGCATCATCGAGGTATCAGCCACTTTAATGTTGGCTTGATTCTAAAGACGGTGGTTGCCCACGCCCCACTGGGCACAGCTAACCTCTAACAGGCTGGTGTGTTAGATGCAGAAGGCTTGTTAAGACAACCAGCCCATTTCTAAGCCTCCTCACCCTGAGAATCCCCTATTACTAGGCATATGTGCAAAATCACAAACGCAGGTGGACACATGCACCATTTCCCTTAATTCTCATCCTGTAAAAGATGAGTCAGATGTGTTTTTCTACCTCTCCTTCAGCTGTACTGTATGAAAGGTATGTGCTAGAGAAGGATAATTCTTTAAGGGTGTTGGCGAGCAATTAAATGTAGGGAGTGGAGAGGGAGGTGTCAAAACGTAATTCAAAAGCTTTTTTTTTTTTCATTTCTGATAAAAGGAATATAAACATCTCTGGAAAATGAATCACGCTGTCACCTGCATGAGAAATGCAGTCATTTCTCTGTTTAAACCTAGCATATTAAAATAAAATAAAAGGAAAAAAGAAAGTGTGGGGGTAGATAAAATATGGTAGGGATTAATCACATTGGCAGAAGTCAGCCAGACATAACAAAAGCCAAGGCACATTTCAGGGCAGGTGCAGCCTGACCTGACAGACACACGACTCCCCGGGACCTGGCTTTGTTCAGCCGCTGGTCATCTTCTGAGTTAGTCAGTGCTCCATGCCTTCCAAGCCTCAGAATGCTGCTTGAATTAGCTCAGGGAAGGAAAGGAACCCACTGGAAGTTCCTGTCACTATGGGAAGGGAGCTGGACTTGAGGAACATGAACATCAAACACCATCCGACCACTCCTCCACATGCTAGCCCCTGCTTCTCCCAGGGCAGTGGGTGAACCTTGAAGGGAATAGGAAAATCAGCCCCTGATTCTTGGATCTTCCATCTTCAGGAATCAAGAGGATAAAGGCATGGTAGTAGGCCACAAGGTCTTAGTGCGTGTGTTGGGGAGCACACATGTGTATATACTGAAAAGGATGTGAAAAATGCAGTATAAAGGGTGTGTGTCCAGGGGAGCAATCAGTGGTGGACACGATGATGTGGCTCATGGCGCAGACCCTTCTTCATGAACGAGAACGTGTGATGCAGCTTCTGAGAGTGCTGCTGGCACCCTCGACTGCAGCCACTTCGGACAATTGCCTCCCAAGACCATATTCCCTTTCCAGGAAAGCTGGCACCAACAATTGAAGAAAGATTGACCAGATGATATAAAAGCCTGACCCCTCTCCCCCATTCCAATTTAAACAGTTTTGAAAGCTTCTTTGCCCACTCCTGCTGCCTTTCCCTCCATGGGTTTTGAGTCCATGACCACGCCCTAACGAAGCCCCTACACACTTATCTCTACCTCAGAGCCGGCTTCCCAGGGACCAGCCAGTCAGTGACTTTGAGAAGAAAGAAGACAGAGAAAAACAGAACTCTGTGTATCATCAACCTTTAAAATGCAGAAAGAGAAAGAGAATCTGCTTAGGAAGGTAAGCAGAAATGAGGAGGAGACTGGTCCAGACCGAGCAGTATTATAGGATGGGATGGCTTCCACCAAATATGCTCTGTTTATTTATTTGGGTGAGTATATTGGCTTAGAGTGAGATGAGAGGATTTGGCCATTTGCAGCTCATGGTCATTGCAATAAGACAAAAGATTGACAAATGATGTCGAGGGGTCTAGACCAGACTGAAAACTGTATCAGCATCAAACTATACAGCAATGCCATTTACTCTTGCATTATTCAGTTTTCAAGATGTAGGAGTGAAGGCAATGGACTAAAAGATGGATATATATTTGGGGATTTATGTGGAGGAGTAGAACAGTGGGGTGGAGGCCAAAAGAGTTGAAGCAATAATTAAAAATAGAACATAAAACCCTCACATACACACACATACAGTTGTTGATTCTTCTACATCAATTATATTCATATATTTGTATTTTATTTCCAAGGAATGGTTACATGGAACCATTTCATTTTTTCTCTGTATGATCTTAAGTGAGTGTTCATTTGCAATAGTGTTTAATATTATTATTAATGTGGTTATGTATTAATGAGGCTAGCATTCCATTTGTCTTTTCTAGGTCCTTTGTGTATAGTGATGAATAAACAAAAGATGCAATATGGGCATGCAATTACATAAGCAATTACAATAGAAGGTAGGGATTAAGTTTTCCACTTTTAGCCAGCCAGGAGTTTTACAGTCCATAAAATGTGAGAAGGAGGTTTTAAATTTACTTTCTGTTGACATGATTTCACTTCCTTTTCTAATAATGCATGTCATCCTTGGAGCTGAGGGTGTATAAAGGGTAAGAAGGTTTGGAGAATAACTGGGGTTGGATCTTGGGCTTTCCTACAGGATTAGTGGGGAGTGGTCTTCTTACTTTAGCCTGCTGTACATTGATCTGCCTAGCAAGCAGAGCCCTGATGAAATGAAAGGGTAGCCCTCTGAAATAAGGCCACCGATCCAAAGGAGACAAGTGGATAATGAAAAGAGAAAACAATGGAAACCCATTAGGTTCAGAAAGTCTACAGCCCCCTCATCTGTGCCTTATTCTACTCAACAACTCATCAGTACTCTTCTAGCAAATCTCCTACTTCCTACTTGTTTACCAGTCCATCTCTACAATTAGTTTAAAGGCTCCTTAAGGGCGGATTCTGTGTGCCATTTGTCTTTCTGTCTACGGAAACTAGCATAGAATTATTTTTTTGATGTAGGGTTGGATAAATGTAGGCTGAATGAGGAAACCCAATATATAAGTCTGACAATTATTTCATACATACTGATCCAAATTTTCCCCAAACTTAATCATGCTATATAGTAAGAATTCTTACATTGACATTATAAGAGTCTTTAGTAATTCATTCCAGAAACACTTCATATCCATACAATCCAGGGCATGGAATGAGTTGAAATCTTCCTGGTCAACATATTTGACATTTCACTCAGCATAAGGTTATCATGCAGCCACTCTTTATTCCATATGCTGAGGAGGCTCCAAACAGTCCATTAGGGAGGGTGAGGGTGGATCGACTCCAGGGTTTACATTCTCCAACTGCTTTCAATTAGGAAATGACTTCTGTGTTTCTCCTACTCAGGTGCCTTTGATTAGTGAGAAGCACAAATATGCTGTTACACAGAAATATGCTTCCTCAGTTAGAACCTACAAAGGCTAATCAAGGGCTCAGCTGGCTTACATTTCTATAGATTCCTTGACACACACTGATGCACCTTGAACCTGGCTGGCTTATCCGTGTGCTTGCTGCCAGATTCTACAAGGCTAACAAGGAGCACCCAGGGTTGTTTTTGTTTCTTTTACTGGGGTCATAGCCTATAGGATAAAGCCATTCTACTGAGCAGCTGTGTGACCTTACAAAGTCCTGGGCTTGATGTCCCTGGAATTTTTCTAAGATTGGAGGTGCGGATATCCTTCACCACTGACAAATTATCATGGATCTTTGGAAGAGAAGGCTGAATAATTAATAATGCTAACAACATATATGTGTTATGTGTGTACATATACAGATAATAGAGAGATACAGATAGATAGATAGATAATAATACCCAATATTGACCCTTTTCCTAGCAATTGTAATTGTACTCTGGATTCAGATTTGAGCCATTGACAAGAACAAGGACTGGTGGAGAGCCTTCTCTTGCTCCCTTTTCTGCAATATTCCCCTCTCACACCGTGCAGCCAGATGGACCTTACCAGGTCTGATCAGCTTATTCTGCTGCTAAAACGCAAAGTCCTCCTGTGACTGTTTGCATAGAGCAAAATTCTTTGCAGCAGGTCTTCTTCCACAAGGAGTCCCCCTTAATTAAAATCTAATCCTCAAACCTGTTGTTTGCACATGCTCTTTCCTTTCCCTTGTTCCCTCACCCAGATATCCTGACTCCCTTCACTCCTCTTAGCACAGAATTTCATCTCATCACATAACTCTCCTTCATGGCATTTTTCCCAGGGGCAGTTTTGCATAGAACTCTGTGTATTGTTTAATACAAATCAAGACCCTCACAAACAAGAACCACATCTGTTTAATTCTGCGCTAAACTCCAGTGTCCAGCACTGTGCCTGGCACATAGTTAGGTTAATGGTTATGCTGAGTTCAGATAATGTCCAAGAAATCCCCTTCATGCCCACGCCCTGCCTACATGTATCATTTTCTTTGTGTCTTTGGCTGCTACCCGTCCTTTACCTTAAGCCAAACATTTTCTCCTAAAAGGGGATTTTGATTATTACATTTGAAGAAAATCAGTTATGACGAGAAGGTGTTATTGAAGATCAATTAGTAACAGAATATACTAGATGGCCTAAATAATTTACAAGTTTACACTCTGGCTCCCAAATGTACACCTGCTTTCCTGAACCCACAAAACAGCGTATTCTCTTGGTTTGAATTTAATATCTAATTCAAAATAGGTGCTCAATAAAATGTACCATCTATATCAGTGTTGTCCCTTTTCAGCTTTATGTAACCACCACACCAATAATTATTCCATTTTAGACCAGTACATCCTAAGGGTTAATGTACTTTTCAAAGTCCCATTTCAATTGTTTTATATTTCCCAGGCAATAAGATTCCAATTACATCATTCAGTCAGCTGTAAAATAAACATCTTGTGTCACTAGGTTCAGCAGATGCAAAACTCAGGAATATTTAAACAAATGTTTTGATTTTGTTTACATATGTGCCACCAGCTGCTTCAGAAAATCTACTTGGAAAAAACAAAAATTATGGAAGAACCACATACTGTAAACACCTGGATTTAAATATGCAACAAAAAGCTGGAAAGCAAACACTGCGATATTAAGCTCAATCATCTGGGAAAAGCCTTCTCCCAAATGTGTTTGCGATATTGTTTAATTTCACATAAAAGAGAGTGAGAATAAGTGGCAGCTGAAGAGAAGGAGCAGCTATGGAGTGGCTGGCTGTTGTGGAACCAGCCTCCTATCAGAGTGGACATTGGGGGGTTGCTGGGAAGTTTAGGATATCCCAAACATGTTGTGCTTTTCTCTTGCTTACACCCTTCCCAGTTTATAAAGAAGATGGTTTGACCACACGTTCACCCTCTATCAGCAGTAGCACCATTTGCCAAGTGGCAGCTGTTTAATTCAGTTGAACACTTACTGAGAGCCAATGACCTGCTAAGCGCTGTGTTGTGTCAGGAATAGAGATTAATAAAAGGAGGGTTTTTTCCCCCCTTTTAGGGTTCTGTAATTTAGTGAGGGCTGAGGTACCTGTGAATAATGGTGTAATATTCATGATACATTCTGAAAGAGAGGCCAGTGCAGTCCTAGCAGTGGCTCAAAGGAGGAAATAATGAACACTTTCAGGACTTGGGGAAGCCTTTGTGTAAGAAAGGATGGTTCAGTGGACTCTCATATGTGTATGAGTTTCTCTGATATTTAGGTTATGGAAGGTGAGCTGGCAAGTGTGAAGGGGGCTGCCAATGTCTTCCAGGCAGAGAACATGGCCAAAACCCAGCGGAATGCCCTGAACAGCCCCACGCCTGCCCAACCCTGCATATTAGATGCTATGTGCACTTGCACTTGTGTCCCCAGCCGCTGGACCAGAGCTACATGGGCACACTGTTGCCTGGGTCATCGTCTGGACTTACATGCATGCTTCAGTGACCTGTGGGATTTCATTTCCAAAACACAAGGTCAAGGATAAAATTCTTAGAAATGTGGAGGTGGCAACAGGAGAGCTTTGAACGGAGCATGGGGGCCTCTTCAGCAGGGGCCCTGCCCCAGTCAGCCCAGCATTAGCTGGCTTCTCTGCACAGGGCAACATCTGCAGCATATGGTCACCGAATAGTCAGCATTCCCCCTGAGTTTACCCCCTAGGTTAGTATTCATTGGGCTTGGAACACAAACTGGGGAAGTGGGGAGAGGAAAGTGGGCAATGGTGAGATGAAGCTGGAGCCAGAGGCAGGATGCTGATTCTGCAAACTTGTGTACATGAGGTTAAATAACTGAATATGATCACAGAAAAATATAAACAAACCAGTGTCTTGAGTCAAAAAAGCATTACACATTCATCAATTGATGTTTGCTGACAAGGGAAATTGCATCAGAATTTTATTTGAGGACAGGAGAAGCTTGTACCACTAACACATTAGGTAGATATCCTTTTTTGCATAGGCTTGTGGTGCCACAGTCAAGATGGACTGTGGCTTCCCAAAGGAACCTGATGAATAGTAGCTTTCAACCACATTACATAGACTCACCTGGGAGATTTTAAAAATTGCCCTTGCCTGAGTTCCACCACAACTGAATTAGAATCTCTGGGGGTGAGACTTGGGTACCTCAATTTTTTTCCCCAAGCTTTGTGGAGCTATAATTTGCATACAATAAAATTCACCCATTTTTAAAATGATTTCTGTCTCTATAGTTTTTGCCTTTTCCAGAATGTCATGTAAATGTAATCAAAGAGTATTTAGTCTTTTGTATGGAGTTTCTTTCACAGAGCGTAATACTCTGAGATTCGTTATATTGTTGAATGAAACAGTAGTTCATTTTCCATATTATTGGGAGTGCACTGAGCCATATTCTATAGTATGGTTGCGCCACCATCCATTTTTCCATTTATTACTTGATGGAGCCACTGGACTCTTTTAACAGCCTCCCAGTTGATTGTAAAGCATACCAAGGGTTGAGAACTCCTACCCTAGGGAACCTTAAACATGAATACCACTTTCTGTTTTACCAAATGCTAGCATATGCCTCAGGTATCCTACCTGTATTCATTGATTTGCATGATATATGAGGAAGAAGTTAGAATTATCACAGACTGATGTGCATGGAAACTCTGGGTTATGTCTACCTAACAGTTACTCTCTACTTGACGTTACCTAAAAATATAGGTACTTTTTAAAGGCATAGTGAATTAGTAACGCACACACATCCAACTCTCCCTGTTATCAATGAGGTCTGAAAATGTTGATGGAAGATTTATGAACAAGAAATTATTCACGTTCCAAATCATCTTCTCTTACCCATAAAAGGAAAATTTTTGTCTATGAAGAGAGACCAGTTTTAGGACCCATGGTTATTAAACTATCTAACATGACCATCTTTCTGACTGCTTGGAAGGCACTATGAGAGTATTTCAGTATCCAAGTCTATAAATTATGATGAAGAACAATTTATAAGAGTACAGTCATTTCCTTCATAAGCGCTTGGTTGTGACAGTTAATCTGGGTCTCTCCAGACCTTTAAAGGCAACACTGGAAGCAAGAGGATCAGAAATAGCCTGGAAACTTCGGTATCACAAAGTGTATTTGCCAGTGCACTTTTTAAAAAGTGAGTTTCTAGGGCATTTAAAAAATTTCCATGATTTAATAGATTATGGTGGTGTTGGATACATAAGGCCACCAGGTTGTAAAGAGATAGCTGGGAACTCCAAAGACTCTGGGAGACTTTTACAAGAGATGTGCTGCTTGAGAACAAAGGACTGAATTTGGCTTACAGAAATTAGAACACTATTTGGGGAAGCTTCTCTGAGTTCAATATAATTTGAACTTTATTCTTCAAAAAGAATGAAGTTCATGAGGTCCTGTGATGAGGCAAGGTCAAGGACACCCTGAGCTAATTTTTATGGTGTCCTGAAATATTACAGCCTCTCTCCACCCTGAAAATGCTACCATAGAGAACTGAGCTCTTTGGGTCTAACACTATCTGTGACTACTGTAATCTCATGGCCTCAGGAAAAAAAAAAATGTTACCTGGAATTTCTAGAGTCTGTCATATCTGCTCCTTCCAAAAAAAAAAAATCCCTTTTCAGGATAGTTATGAATCAACTTTGTTTATTACTCTTTGAAAGTTAATGGGTAATATTCATCAGACTTAAATGGTTAAAAAAGGTTAGAGAGACTCATTCCTCATCCCTCTGTGGGTCATTTCATTTAATTCATTGCAAAAGTTATTTCTTTTGTCAACCAAAGGAAAAATTAAACATTGATTTCCCAACAGATTTTTATTCTGTTCTCCCACATACATGCACACACAAACATATTACTGAAGGAATTCCTGGTTTCTGAGAACATGCCAAATCTTGCAAAGATAGTAATGACATAATTCTCAAGTGAATGATAGATTTGTGTCCTCTGACAAACAGGGGGAAAAGCTTAAGAGATAATTACCACAGGAGTTAAACAGAATCTTAATGAAGTGAAATAAAATTGGGAAAGGGAGGATCTTTTCTCATTTGATTATGAAGAATTTGATGTTATTTCAAGGCTAAATCTAATTGAATAGTTTTAGGCTTATGTACTATAGATTGCACATGTGCCCCCCAAATTCATGTCCTTCCTGGAACTTCAGAATGTGACTGATTTGGAAATAGGTTCATTGCAGACACAACTAGTTAAGATAAGGCCATACTAAGTAGGGTGGGTGCTTAATCCAACATGATTGGTGTCCTTATCAGAGGAGGAGAAGGGGCAGAGACACAGGCATGGATGGACGACAGCCATGTGAAGACTGAGGCTGAGATGTCAATCATGCTGTTGCAAGCCGAGGAAGACCTGGAGGTACCAGAAGGTGGAAGAGGTGAGTAAAGATCTTCCCCTAGGGGCTTAGAGGGGAGCATGGCCCTGCCAGCACCTTGATTTTGGACTTCTAACCTCCAGAACTGTCTGAGAATACACCTCTGTTGTGTTCAACCACCCATTTTGTGGTACTTGGTTATGGCACCTCAATGAAGCCAATACCAATTGCCTCTGGGTTTTTGGCCAAAGTAAAAGTTAGAGGCTCACCATTCTGTAGGTGGTCTCAGAGGAGTCAGGAAAACTTTAGGAAAAAAAAAAACAAAGAGAGAAGCACCTTGCTTCTGCCCTGGGATGACTTCCTCACTGGGCCATATGTTGTGGTGTCTGAGCTCTCAAAATCAGGGTCAGCCAGGTGCTAAATCACAGATATCCTGCCTAGACCTAGACTTCTTGGTCTGATGTGTCTCTGGTGAGAGCCAAGTCACCTGCCTTTTACTAAGGTCCTTCATTTCTTTTAAGAATGCTAGAATTTTGGAATCATTACCACGAAAGATACTATCGATTGCCATCTTTGAGAGAGAAACAAAATCCATCTTTCCATTGAGGGTCAGCAAAAGGCTCAATCCTGTCCTCAGTCTGTCTGTAGGTGGGGCTGAGTGAAATCCCCACTTTGGACAGTACCAGCGAGCTGCCCAGGCCCACTTATCAGGACAAAGAATTTACTAACAGCATTACTAATAGCCCTTCATTTTCTTCTGGCTCCTCCAAACTCTACAGCAAGCAGTGACAATGAGTAATTGGTTCTCGTAACTTATGCCAAAACCTAGCAGCTGGAACTTGGAAGGATGGAGGAGAAGTTCAGAAGCTACAGACTGTGTACCTGCCTTCTTGTATGTTTTTTTTCTTTAACCCTTAGACAAAAATAAAAATTATACACCTTCAAAATAATTAACAATCAATACTAAGATCAAATTTACAGAAGGAAAAAATAACTCTTCTGAAGAGAAATGCCATTTAACAAGAGCTTTTCAGTCACATAAATATGAAATTACATTTATATTAAGTAAATGAATCAGATAATTGATTAAAGGATTTGAAATGGAAATTCTAAACCACTCCTTTTATATTTTAGACTATCAGGATCCGTGTTTTTATACAGTGCATGTATGATTTATACAGGTGAGGTCACTCATGGGTGCTTCATATAAATATAGAAGTTTGTGGTTATAATTACAGGTTTTCCTCTTATTTCCTTACCGAATTGTTTGAATTTTGAAAAGTTTAAGAGCTACAGGAAGGAGAGAATAATGTAATGATTACCTGGGCAACTTTCCCCCACGTTAACAAAGTTCATAATATTTCTCTCATGTTATTCTGAACAAACTACATAGAGCATCACAGAACAATAGTAGATCTTCTTCATTTGTTTCTTGAGTCCATTCTTTTTTTTTAATAGTTTATTTTGGTATCATTAATCTACAATTACATGTGCAATATTATGGTGATTAAACTACCCCCTTCATCAGGTCCCCCCCACCAACCCCATTACAGTCACTGTCCATCAGCATAGTGAGATGCTAGAGAGTCACTACTTGTCTTCTCTGAGTTGTGCAGCCCTCCCGTGCCCCCCCCAACATTACATCTGCTAATCGTAATACCCCCTTTTCCCCCTTATCCCTCCCTTCCCACCCATCCTCCCCAGTCCCTTTCCCTTTGGTAACTATTAGTCCATTCTTAGGTTCTGTGAGTCTGCTGCTCCTTTGTTCCTTCAGTTTTTTTCTTTGTTCTTATACTCCACATATGAGTGAAATTATTTGATACTTGTCTTTTTTGGCTTGGCTTATTTCACTGAGCATAATACCCTCTAGCCCCATCCATGTTGTTGCAAATGGTAGGATTTGTTTTCTTCTTATGGCTGAATAATATTCCATTGTATATATGTACCACATCTTCTTTATCCATTCATCTACTGATGGACACTTAGGTTGCTTCCATTTCTTGGCTATTGTAAATAGTGCTGCAATAAACATAGGGGGTGCATCTGTCCTTTTCAAATTGGGCTGCTGCATTCTTAGGGTAAATTCCTAGGAGTGGAATTCCTGGGTCAAATGGTATTTCTATTTTGAGTTTTTTGAGGAACCTCCATACTGTTTTCCACAATGGTTGAACTAATTTGCAGTCCCACCAGTAGTGTAGGAGGGTTCCCCTTTCTCCACATCCTCGTCAACATTTGTTGTTGTTTGTGTTCTGGATGTTGGCCATCCTCACTGGTTTGAGGTGATATCTCATTGTGGTTTTAATCTGCATTTCTCTGATGATTAGCGATGTGGAGCATCTTTTCATGAGCCTGTTGGCCATCTGAATTTCTTCTTTGGAGAAGTGTCTATTCATGTCCTCTGCCCATTTCTTAATTGGATTATTTGCTTTTTGTTTGTTAAGGTGCGTGAGTTCTTTATATATTTTGGATGTCAACCACTTATCAGATACATCATTTATGAATATATTCTCCCATACTGTAGGATGTCTTTTTGTTCTACTGATGGTGTCCTTTGCTGTACAGAAGCTTTTCAGCTTGATATAGTCCCACTTGTTCATTTTTGCTTTTGTTTCCCTTGTCCGGGGAGATATGTTCATGAAGAAGTTGCTCATGTTTATGTCCAAGAGATTTTTGCCTATGTTTTTTTCTAAGAGTTTTATGGTTTCATGACTTACATTCAGGTCTTTGATCCACCTTGAGTTTACCTGTGTGTATGGGGCTAGACAGTAGTCCAGTTTCATTCTCTTCCATGGACCTGTCCAGTTTTTCCAACACCAGCTGCTGAAGAGGCTGTCATCTCCCCGTTGCATATCCAAGGCTCCTTTATCAAATATTAATTGACTGTATATGTTTGGGTTAATGTTTGGATTTTCTATTCTGTTCCACTGGTCTGTGGGTCTGTTTTTGTGCCAATACCAAATTGTCTTGATTACTGTGGCTTTGTAGTAGAGCTTGAAGTCAGGGAGTGTAATTCCCCCTGTTTTATTCCTCCTTCTCAGGATTGCTTTGGCTATTCGGGGTCTTTTGCGGTTCCATATGAATTTTAGAATTATTTGTTCCAGTTCATTGAAGAAAGCTGTTGGTAGTTTGATAGGGATTACATTGAATCTGTAGATTGCTTTAGGTAGTATAGCCATTTTGACAATATTTATTCTTCCTAGCCAAGAGCATGGGATGCATTTCCATTTCTTAGTGTCCTCTTTAATTTCTCTTAGGAGTGTCTTGTAGTTTTCAGAGTACAGGTCTTTCACTTCCTTCATTAGGTTTATTCCTAGGTATTTTATTCTTTTTGATGTAATTGTGAATGGAATTGTTTTTCTGATTTCTCTTTCTGTTAGTTCATCATTAGTGTATAGGAAAGCAACAGATTTCTGTGTGTTAATTTTGTATCCTGCAACGTTGCTGAATTCAGATATTAGTTCCAGTAGTTTTGGAATGGAGTCTTTAGGGTTTTTTATGTACAATATCATGTCATCTGCAAATAGTGAAAATTTGACTTCTTCTTTACCAATCTGGATGCCTTGTATGTCTTTGTTTTGTCTGATTGCCGTGGCTAGGACCTCCAGTACTATGTTGAATAACAGTGGAGAGAGTGGGCATCCCTGTCGTGTTCCCGATCTTAGATGAAAAGCTTTCAGCTTCTCGCTGTTAAGTATGGTGTTAGCTGTGGGTTTGTCATATATGGCCTTTATGATGTTGAGGTACTTGCCATCTAGACCCATTTTGTTGAGAGTTTTAATCATGAATGGATGCTGAATTTTGTCAAATGCTTTTTCAGCATCTATGGAGATGATCATGTGGTTTTTGTTCTTCTTTTTGTTGATGTGGTGGATGATGTTGATGGATTTTCGAATGTTGTACCATCCTTGCATCCCTGGGATGAATCCCACTTGAACATGGTGTATGATCCTCTTGATGTATTTTTGAATTCGTTTGCTAATATTTTGTTGAGTATTTTTGCATCTACGTTCATCAGGGATATTGGTCTGTAATTTTCTTTTTTGTTGAGGTCTTTGCCAGGTTTTGGTATTAGAGTGATGCTGGCTTCATAGAATGAGTTTGGAAGTATTCCTCCTCTTCTATTTTTTGGAAATCTTTAAGGAGAATGGGTGTTATTTCTTCTCTATATGTCTGGTAGAATTCAGAGGTGAATCCATCAGGCCCAGGGGTTTTGTTCTTGGGTAGTTTTTTGATTACCAATTCGATTTCGTCACTGGTGATTGGTCTGTTTAGTTTTTCTGTTTCTTGCTTGGTTAGTCTTGGAAGGTTGTATTTTTCTAAGAAGTTGTCCATTTCTTCTATGTTTTCCAGCTTGTTAGCATATAGATTCTCATAATATTCTCTTATACTTCTCTGTATTTCTGTGGGGTATGTCGCTATTTTTCCTTTCTCATTTCTGATTCTGTTTATGTGTGTAGATTCTCTTTTTCTCTTAATGAGTCTGGCTAGGGGTTTATCTATTTTGTTTATTTTTTCAAAGAACCAGCTCTTGGTTTCATTGATTTTTCTATTGTTTTATTCTTCTCAACTTTATTTATTTCTTCTCTGATCTTTATTATGTCCTTCCTTCTGGTGACTTTGGGCCTCATTTGTTCTTCTTTTTCCAATTTCAGTAATTGTGTCTTTATTTATTTGGGAATGTTCTTCCTTCTTTAAATAGGCCTGGATTGCAATATACTTTCCTCTTAGAACTGCCTTTGCTGCGTCCCACAGAAGTTGTGGCTTTGTGTTGTTGTTGTCATTAGTCTCCATGTATTCTTTGATTTCTGTTTTGATTTGGTCGTTAACCCATTGATTAATTAGGACAATGTTGTTAAGTCTCCATGTATTTGTGAGCCTTTTTTTTTCTTTCTGAAATTTATTTCTAGTTTTATACCTTTGTGATCTGAGAAGTTGGTTGGTAGAATTTCAATATTTTTTAATTTACTGAGGTTCTTTTTGTGGCCTAGTATGTGGTCTATTCTGGAAAATGTTCCATGTGCACTTGAGAAGAATGTGTATCCTGCTGCTTTTGGGTGTAGAGTTCTGTAGATGTCTGTTAGGTCCATCTGTTCTAGTGTGTTGTTCAGTGCCTCTGTGTCTTTACTTATTTTCTGTCTGGTTGATCTGTTCTTTGGAGTGAGTGGTGTGTTGAAGTCTCCTAAAATGAGTGCATTGCTGTCTATTTCCTCCTTTAATTCTGTTAGTATTTGTCTCACATATGCTGGCGCTCCTGTGTTGGGTGCATATATATTTATAATGGTTATATCTTCTTGTTGGACTGACCCCTTTATCATTATGTAATGTCCTTCTTTATCTTTTGCTACTTTCTTCGTTTTGAAGTCTATTTTGTCTGATACAAGTACTGCAACACCTGCTTTTTTCTCCTTGTTGTTTGCATGAAATATCTTTTTCCATCCTTTCACTTTTAGTCTGTGTATATCTTTGGGTTTGAGGTGAGTTTCTTGTAGGCAACATATAGATGGGTCTTGCTTTTTTATCCATTCTGTTACTCTGTGTCTTTAGATTGGTGCCTTCAGTCCATTCACATTTAGGGTGATTATCGATAGATATGTACTTATTGCCATTGCTGGCTTTAGATTTGTGGTTACCAAAGGTTCAAGGGTTGGTTCTTTACTATCTAACAATCTAACTTAACTTTCTTGTTAAGTTATTGTAAACACAGTCTGATATTTCTCTATTTCTCTCCCTTCTTATTCTTCCTCCTCCATTCTTTATATACTAGGTATTTTATTCTTTGCCTTTAGTTAGTATTTGGATGGTCTGCTTTCTTTGCTATGATTTTATTTTCTCTGGTGACATCTTTTTAGCCTTAGAAGTGCTTCCTTCTAGAGCAGTTCCTTTAAGATGTCCTGTAGAGGTCGTTTATGGGAGGCAAATTCTCTCAGCTTTTGCTTGTCTGGAAATTGTTTAATACCTCTGTCATATTTAAATGATAATCGTGCTGGATACAATATTATTGGTTCGAGGCCCTTCTGTTTCATTACATAAAATATATCATGCCAATCTCTTCTGGCCTGTAAGGTTTCTGTTGAGAAGTCTGATGGGTTTTCCTTTGTAGGTGATCTTTTTTCTCTCTCTAGCTGCCTTTAATACTCTGTCCTTATCTTTGATCTTTGCCATTTTAATTATTATGTGTCTTGTTGTTGTCTTTCTTGGGTCCCTTGTGTTGGGAAATCTGTGGGCTTCCGTGTACTGTGAGACTATTTCCTTCCCCAGCATGGGGTAGTTTCAGCAATTATTTCTTCAATGACACTTTCTATCCCTTTTTCTTTCTCTTCTTCTTCTGGTACTCCTATAATGCAAATATTATTCCGTTTGGATTGGTCACACAGTTCTCTTAATATTCTGTCATTCCTAGAGATGCTTTTATCTCTCTCTGTCTCAGCTTCTCTGTATTCCTGTTCTCTGACTTCTATTCCATTAACAGTCTCTTTCGTCTTGTCCAGTCTGCTGCTAAGCCGGTGGATGACTTGTTTCATTTCTGCATTGTCTTTCCTGACTTTCCTCACTTCCTCCCTCAGCTCTTGCATATTTCTCTGTAGATCCATCAGCATGCTTATGACTTTTATTCAGAATTCTTTTTCAGGAAGATTGTGCATTTCCATCCCTTCAGGCTCCCTCTCTGGTGTTGTCTGGGTCTGGGTGAGCTTTGTCTGTACCATATTCCTCTGTCTTTTCTTGGCGATAGAAGTGGTCACTGGTAGGTGCTACATATGAAAGCTGGGCTCTTTAAGACTTAAAAAAAAACAAAAACTAAAAACAAAAACAAAAAAAAAGAGAAGGAAGAGAAAGAAAAGAGAAAAAAAAAGAAAGAAAGAAAAGAAATGAGAAGAAAGGAAAAAAAAACGCCCATAGGGAGTAGATTCTGTAAGAATGCTGTAGGTGGCGCTGTTGCTCCACTATTCCGCAGCCACGGCCGTGCCTCTCTGCAGGGTCATTTGTAGCTCTGGCCAGGGCGGGAACGAATGGGAGGCTGTTGTTCTCTGTGTGATGAGTCAGTGCAGCTACTTTTTCCGAGTCACCAGTCAAGGGGTCCGAAATTCCCCAGGACTCCCAGTCTGCCGGGCCGAGTGTGGTGGGATGACCGCCCCGCTCAGCTGTGCCCCTGTCTCCCCAAGACCGCCAAAAAAATGCACGCTTTTCTTTTGTCCTGGGGAACTGGCTGCGAGGCCCCGGGCGTGTTCCCAGCTCAAAACCTGCACCTTCTGCCTCTCCAATATCCGATACACCACGCGATGTATGTCAGTGCTCCCAGCGCAGACCACTGGGGCTGGTTATTTCGCAGACCTGTTCTTCTACTCCCTCCCGGCTCTGAATCCTCTCTTCCTGCCGGTGCGCTGGGGTGGGGGAGTGCTCGGGTCCCGCCGGGTCACGGCTCCGTATCTTACCCGCCTCGCGGGATACCGAGTCCTCTCAGGTGTAGCTGCAGGCTGGCGTCGTCCTATATCTTCTGGTCTCTCTTTTAGGAATAGTTGTATTTGCTGTATTTTCATAGATATATATGGTTTTGGGAGGAGATTTCCACCGCCCTGCTCTCACTGACATCTTCCTCAGCTTTTGAGAACATTCTTATCTCTTCTTCTGTAGAGGCAACCACCATCTTGTCTCCCTATAGTATCTTGTCTTTCTCTCTCCCTGTCATTTATATGTCTATGTTTATGTATATGTACATGCATTTTTAAATTAAATTTAACTGCTAAATAGTACTCTATCATTTAAATATAAAACAGTTTAGGTATTTCTCAAATCATAGGTTATTTTTTCTTTTTTTTCACAATGTTGAGGTATCATATTTTTTTAAATATGAATGAGATCTGTTTTTTCTTTTATTATTTTATAAATGGTATTGTAGTTTATGGATTTTACTAATTCTCATATGTCAATCTTCAAGTCAGTAACCGTGCTTTTATTAGTTTTAGTAGTTTTTTCTGTAGAATATTTTGGGCTTTCTATTTAGGCAATCATATTACCTGCATTAAAAATGATTTAGATCATGCTTTCTTTTTATTACTTATTGAATGGCTTAGAATCACTAGAAAGGGGGTGTGAGATCAGGCCTACAGTTGGGTTATAGTGTTCTAACATTTATACAATATTTCTGATGCTACAAAAAATAAGCAGAATGATCATTAATAATATGACTTTGGCTTTTCTGGTAAGTTACTATTACAGCTATCTTCAAAGCTAGGCCAATCAGAGAAAGATATTGAAAGAGCTTCTGAAAGCTTGATAGAAAAAAAGTCAATACTTGATAAGGTGAGAGAGAAAAGTATAACTCAGAGCTATTCTTCAGATAGAAATGCTGGTTATAACATATACTAGTCAATAACCTGAAGAATCTCTTCGTGCAGTGGATCCTGGTCATGCTTGACACACAGATAATTTTTGGTGCCATCACACCCCACTACAATATACAACACAAATAATGTTGTATTTTTCTGATTTCCTATAATAATCATACAAATAAAAAATAAAACATGAAATAAACCTTATGAAAAAGAAGAAGAATGAATTAATACCTTTAAATTGTATCATTTATCTTTTCTGAAGATAGGAAAAAAACAGTGAACAGCATAGCATGTTGCAGAAACGAATAAAAATATTATAGCTTCTGGCTTTGAGCCTTGAAAAGTAAATATTATATATAAGTAATTTTGATAAAGAAAAACTTTATCAGGATAAAAATATTCCCTTTTATTTGCAACATGTTAAGTTTTGCATTTACCATAAACAGGCATTGTATTTACAATACTTTTTCTGCATCTATTCAGATAATTCTGTGGTTTTTATACTACAATTTATGAAATTGCTCAAATTCCCAATCTTAAACATTCTTGTATGTCTGGGATAAAACCCAATTATAATTTTTATTAATATAGTACGGAAGTCAGTGTGATAGGACTATGCATGGCATGTTTTCATTTACTTTCATCGGTGTGATTATTTTATTATTTTTCTTGTACTAACCTTAATGTGCTTTACTATCAAAGTACATTACCATATATACATTGGAAATGGATTTCTCTCTTCTTCTTTCTCTGAAGTGATGGGAAAGATATGAATTACCTTTTCTTTGGAGTTTTGATGTAAGCTTGCCTGTAACCCTTTTGGGGCAATCGGGAGGTAGGTTGGGAGACAGTTTTTATTTTTTTAACGAGCAATTTATTTACTTTAATGGTTGTTGGTATATTACATTACAGTTCTTATGCTTAACAGCTTTATTAAGGTACAGTTTACATACCAAAAACTTCAGTGTAAACTTCAATGAATCTTAGTAAAACTTACTGAAGTTGGGCAATCGTCACCACAATCCAATTTTAAAACATCTCCATCATATCTAGAGTTCCCTGGTTTCTATATGCAGTCATTTCTCATTCCCACCTCCAGCCCTAAGCAACAGCTAATTCACTTTCAGTCTGACAAAGATTTGCATTTTCTGGGCATTTCATAAAAATGGACTCATACAAAATGTGGTCTTTAGTGTCGACTTTTCTTTCACTTAACATGTTTTTGAGGTCCATAATGTGGTAGCATGTATCAGTTCATTCATCTTTTATTTCATTATTTATTATCTATTTTTTGAAACTTCTGTTTCTCCCATTATTTCACTTTGTGTTTTACAATTTTTTGATAAGGTTGTTGATTGAATTATGTAATTATTCTCATAATTATTTAAATATAACATTTGTCATTATTATCCCTATTTTTCTTTTCCAAGCATGCTTTTTTTATTGATATGTAGTTTTAATAGTTTCCAGTGTACAACATATTGATTCGACATTTATATATATTACAAAATGTAGAGTGTAGTTATTATCCATCACAGTCCCAAATTATTACAATATTATTGACTACATTCCCCATGTATATCTCTTACCCCCATGACTTATTTGTAATTGGAAGATTTTTGACCCTTCTCATCTATTTCACCCATCCCCTGAGTCCTTCCCCTCTGGCAACCACCAATGTGTTCTCTGTATTTATGAATCTGTTTCTGGGTTTCTGTTTGTTGTTTTGTTTTTTAGCTTCCACATATAAATGAATTTGTATGATTTTGTTTTTCTCCATCTGACTTATTTCATTTAGCATAATGCCCTCTAGGTCTATCCATGTTGCCAGAAATGTCAAGATGTCATTCTGCTATATGTACCACAGCTTTATCCATTCATCTATCTACGGACGCTGGTTCCAAATATGTTTTCACTGGTGATTGTTTTCTTTATTATTTTTTGGAAAAATTATATTTTGGAAAAATTCATATTTTTTAATGTTTTTCAAATAACCAATTCTTGATTTATTGATTATCTCTATATCTTTTTTATTTTTATTCTTTATTTTATTATTTTATTTTCCATGGGTTTTACTATCTTTCAATCTTTTTCTGATTTCTTTTATGAAATAATTTATTTCATTTACATTGTCTTTATTTTAAGGTTTACTTAAGGCTATTATATTTTTTTCTCCTTTAAACACTACCTAAGTGTGTCCCACAAGTCTTAATAATATATGATATAGTACTTCATTATCATTTATTTATAAATGTTAAATATTTAAAAAATACATTCCCTACCTACCATATGTTTATAGTCTCTTTTTTCTCTTGACCCCACAACCTATGAGATTTGATGTTTATCAATTTATTGCACTTATTTATATTTTTAATGTATATATATTTTCCCTAAACCTGCACCTACATACCATTCAATTTCATTGATATAACCCAATTTATCCATTTCTTTTTATGAAGAACACTTAGATTGTTGGCAAATTATTTCGATTACTAGTACTGTGTGATATTACATATATTATATATAAGTATGATATTTCTATTTTAATATAAAACTATTTCTATTATCATGCTTCTGCAAACATTTTTGTATGTCTCCTTATATACTGTGAGAGCTTTTCTAGAAGGTAAAAGAGCTTATTTTTTGAGTCATAGGGCATGTGCATCTTCACTTTCACTAGAAATTTGCAAATGTTTCTCAGACCAACATTTCAACCCTAAAGAAGAGTGTAAAATAGCATGGAGGGGAGAAAGCTTCATAATCCTTTTGCCTAAAATTGAGTCCCACGACTACAAGTAGCTACAAGAGCAGCTGCAAAATATGTCTGTAGCTCAAAACCGTATGCATTAACCAAAACAGAGGAATATGATCTGATATTGACAAAAATGTGGAGGAGGGGAAAGTGCATTCTAAGGGATAGTAACAGCCCATAATGAAGTACCATCCTCTGTACACCCAAGAACCTGTGAACCTCTTCTTCCCACACTAGTACTACTCACCCACGTGCCCAAAGGGCAGAACATATTGGATCTGTCCCTTCTTATACCATTGTATGAGAGTAAGAATAGGAATACCCATGTTTACTGCAAGCAGACTGTAAAGTGTTCGGTATTTCCCATTTTCTGGGGTGGAGTTTTTCTAGTTCTTATTGTTCTGAGAGAGACATCTTCATAACTCCTAGGCCCCAGGGCACCTCTGTACAAAGATATATGGTTCATACCCTAAAAGGAGTAATAAATTCTTTGTGCACATTGGTATACTGCATCAAGTAGTATCTTGACACTCATGACTCACTGTAATGACTTTGGGCATTTATCCAAAACGTTTTGCCCTTTCTTGCTCTGGAAGGTTAAAAGAAAAGTTCTTTGAAAATACACTGTGTTTTTGTACATCTTCAGGGAGAATGCTCCATGAAATTGTGGCCTTGAGTTTTATATATTGGCACCGTTTGTTATATCTATGTACAGTATTATAGAAGATGACAAAGTTTAGTAGAACAATATGACTCTTTGAAGGCACTGTAGTTCAATAGACCAGACGGATTTAGCCATATCATGTAAGAACAGAACAATTATATGAGTCAAGGCAATTTGCCAAGTTTTAGAGCTTTTGATTGGGTTTAACCATTGTTTTAGGCAAATAAATTGGAAAATCAATTTAGTGATTTATTATGTGTTAGGTAATTATCCATTTAATTTAGTTTTGTCAAAAGGAATAAAATTATAAAAATTTTTTTAGTATTTTGGAAAATAGAAACAATAGTAATAAAATACAGTTGAGGGGAGTGGAATTCTCACATATTGCTGGAGAAAGCACAAAATGAAATACTTTTTGTATAGAGTATATTGACAGTATCAATGAAAATATTAATGAACATGGATTTAATACAGAATTTCACAATTGAGAATTAACCTACAAATACAATTGTATCTCTGTGCAAAGGGGAATGTATAGTCAATATCCATCAATAGGAAAATTAAAAAATTCTGTATGGTGTATGCCATGTTGTAAGAAAATAAAAAAAGTAGACCTTTGTATTAGTTTTTTATGTTGTGTAACAAGTTACCACAAACTTAGCTCATATCAATACACATTTATTATCCTGTGTGTGCTGTCAGTTGGGAATCCAGCTACTGCTTAGGGCTTCTGCTCAGGGTTTCATAAGGGTATGGTGAAGTTTTGGCTGGGTTGAGTTCTCATCTAGAGACTCATTTGGGGAAGAATCTGCATCCATGGCTACTCAGGTTGTTGGCAGAATTCATTTCTTTCTGCTGTTGGAATGAGGACCCCAGCTTATGCTGGTTGTTGGCTGAAGGTCACCCTCAGCTCCCAGAGGCCATAATTCCTAGTGGCTGCCAGTAGTTCCTTTCCACACGGTTGCTTACTTCATTAAGCCAGTAAGGAGATTCTACAGAAATCACCTGCTAACAAGACAAAAGTATATGTCTTATTAGGGTAAAATAATCACAGAGTGACACCCCATCACCTTTGCCATATGCTATTGATTAGAAGCAAGTGACAGGTCTGACCCATACTCAAAGTGAGGGGTTTATTCACAGCTGTGACTGTCAGGAGGCAGAGATCTTGAAGGAGCCACCTGAACTTGGTGTCCACCACAATTTCTACGTGCTGATAGGGAACACTTTCTAAGATATGTTACTGGATAGGGAAAAAAGGTACTTGTATTGTGCCCCTAAGTGTATGTACACATGCACGTATGTCTTTATTTTTGCCTCTGAAGAGAAACAGCAGAAGAAAAGATATTTGGAAAGGAAAGGGGATTAACAAGTCATTTTTTTTTCAGTGTTGCAATTTTTATATGGTGTGTATATATTAATGTGTCAATAGAAGAGTTCATTGTTAAATTTATGTCCCCTTATGGCTATTTGGAACTTGAGCCAAATGTAATAACTTTCACAAAATTAATAAACAAATGAACAAAAATGCATTTTGCAAAAGATTTGAGAATCTAGTCTCTGATTTTTGTATATTGAACACATCAGTGGTCAGTGTGACTTGGTGGTTTAATGGCAATGAATTTGATGACCTCATGCCACAAAAATTTCCTCAGTTTTCTTCAGAGTACTAAACATACATTATTTCCTGTGTGCTGTGATGTATGAATGGGAATCCCTGCCCTAGATAAGAAAGAGATTATACAGTGTCCTGCAAAAGGTATGTAAATGTTCGCAGGTAGTAGATACTACCAGTATTTCTCCAAAGCGGTTGTGTAAACTTTTTCTCTTATCACAACCTTCAAGGGTGCCAGTGGCTCCACACACTCATCAAAACTTGATATTATCAATACTTTAATCAGTTATTCTGGTGATTCTATGTCAATGTCCAATTGTTCTCTCAATTTTCATTTCCTAGGTTTCTGCTGTGTTTGAACACTTTCACATGATTCTTGGCAATATGACTATCTCCTTGGGCAAAGTGCTTATTTATCTTTTTTTTTGTTGTTCATTTTTCTACTGATAAGTCTCTTCTCTTCTAGTTGATTTTAGATGCAGGCATCTTCCTGCTCTTCTTTTTTGTATTTCTTAATATGGGTTCTCACATAATTCAATTTCTTCTTTTTAATATATGCATTTGAGGCTATAAACTTTCCTCTTGTTAAACCATTAGCTACATTCCACAAGTTTTGATATGTCATGTTTTCATTACCATTTAGTTTGAAATATTTTTAATTTCTATTTTAATTTGCTTTTTTACCCATGGATTAACTAAACACATTTTGGATTAAGTAAACATTTTTATTTACTTAATTTCTAAATATTCAATTATTTGCTAATTAAATTGTTTGTTTTATTTCTAATCTAGTGTCTATTGGACTCAGAGAATGTACTCTGTATAAATTCAATCTTTTCATTTTTGAGTTTGTTTTATGGCTTAATATATGATCTTTCCTGAGATCTACTCAATCCTTTTTTTAAAGATATTTTATGTCCATTTCTTCACTCATTCAACAATTTCTTCAGGGATAAAGATGCAAAGGTAAGCATAAAGCACATATCATTTTAAAGTTCCCCAGATTGTGAAACATGAAGATAAGCAGAATAAGGTCCTATGTTTGTGTGCTTGTGTGTGTGTATCTAACAAATAGTTTGATATATTTGTAATGCATTTATGCACACACACATATATATATCACAAATAATTCAATTTGACATACTTTATTTTTTTAATGTACTGCTTCTGGTATTTTTTTTATTGATATCTGAAAACCCCAATTCTATCCTCTTGAGCACAATAGTATTCATTAGTTTCTAATTTAGTTTTTTGGGGTGTCTGTCATAAGAGATCATTTTATTCTCCACAAGTCAAAGGATTAGGCAGGTCAAATATTATTTATTATTGCAATCTTACAAATTATGGAAAGGAGATTCAGAGACTTCTATGAGGAGTTTTATGTCCCACCTACCTATGTCATAAGGTCAATGTCAAGATTAAATGGAACAACATAGGTTGAGATTGCTTTGCAAAATTGCAGGCTTTCTTTGTGTGAACATTGCATGGTGCCCTTACAAAAACTTCTTAAGAAAAAAAAACTCAGGTACCTTTTAAAACCACACCACCAGTTAGCAATTATCACTCCTTTTGGAGCTAAATCTAATACATAGGAGCACCATGCCTTATGGATAATGCTTTTCCAAACATGTGATGGATTTTTGAGAATTTTAAACCTAATTAAAAATCGGCTTTTTTTCTGGTTTATTTCCCCTAAGATTTTGGAGAGTTGATGTTGTGATTTCAGCCTAATTTTACAAGGAAGTTCTCTTCACTCTTGTTAGAGGAAGAAACCAAGGACTCCAAATCACACTCTGAGGAAGTATAGTAAAAAAGCTCAGGCCTTAGATTTAAGAGTCTTTTTCTGGGTGGAGACTGTAGTGGTTGTATGCTTTAATCTTGACCTAAACTTCCTCTCCCTTTTAAAAATAAACTCTAAGCATTGTTTCTTGGATATAATTGTAAGTGATCTTTCCAGAAGAAGAACAACTCTGTTTTGAAAGAATCTAGTAAGTACTACTGAAATCTGTGTGATGGAAGGTTGGTCAGTCTCTAAATGGCTCAAACCGGAAATTCCATAACACCATAACATTCTTCAATTGTATCCAAGTGGCACCCACGGAAGAAAGAATCCTTTCTGGTTCTAAACCATTTGGCCTAAGATATTTCATAGAATTGGGGTTTTCTTTGAAATGACTTTAGTAAAACTCTTATTTTAAGAATTGGCTTGCAAGCCAGTGCCACTGTAAACACAGGACTTGTTTTTTCTCCAGAAGTGATGTATTATTTAAGCAAAACTGGAAAATTCAGAATGAGCCAATATTAGTTTTATGGCATTCAGTTAATTGAAATAGGCAAACCTGGCACATCCTCCTACATGCAATGACTTGGTCCGTCATCTGTAACATAGTGGGCATGTTCTGGAATTTAAAGAACCTTTGTTTACAGGAAGAAAATAATGGTCTCAGTGCCCTGTAATTGATTTTGGGGCCTAATACTGAAACAAGCATAATATTCTGTTACTGCAGCCAGTTTCACAAATCAATCTAAATAAATGTGCTTTCTTTCCAGACTTTGGTCAATACAAACAAATTCACACAGTTCTTACATGGTGAGGAGGAAAGTGCCAACAGTTACAAGAGGTTGAGCTGGCTTTTTGCTGCTTTGAAATATCATTTAAAAGATCTTTCTACATCTCAAAATTTTAAGTAAAACTCTGAACCTCCACTCCTTGATCAAATAACATTATATTCTGAATGTTTGATATTTTAAAAAGTATATATATAACTTATCCGGTTTTTTATTATTGTAATTCAAAGGTGTCCTACTTTTATAAAATGTAATATTTTAAATTAAAACAGGCAAAAAGCATGCAAGGATTTAGGTTTAGCAAAATCTAAAGTTCTTGATGGCTAGGTTAAGTAGATCGTCCTTTCATGTATCTTTGTCTATGTCTGTGACCCAAAAAGATGCGCAGAGACTTCTTACCATCAGTACCAGGACATTTGTGTGTCCCTGTCTGCCTGCTTTACTTTCTTCCACAAGTATTTATTGATAGCCTATTTTAGGTCAGACAATTTGCTAAAAGCTAATGATATAAAGATGAGTAAGATAAGATTTCTGTTAGAGGCTGTGAGGAACTATGCATGTGTCTTAGTTCAAGCCACTTTAACAGAATACAGAGACTGGGGGCTTATAAACAACAGAGTGTATTTCTTATAATTGCTGGGGGAAGTCCAAGATCAAGATGAGGTTTCACTTCCTGGTTCACAGATGACTTCTTTTCACTTGTGACCTTACATGGAGAAGGGAAATGTAGCTCTCTGCAGCTTCTTTTCTGGGGACAGAGCTTTCATGTCCTAATCACCTCCTAAAGCCCCCTACCTCCAAAACCCATCACATTGGGTACTAGGTTTCAGCACGTGAATTTTGGGGGGAACACATACAATTGGTCTACAGCATTATGTAAACAAAAAATTCTAATGTAGATTATATTTTAATCAAAGTGCTTCAAAGTATGAATGGATAGGATAATTTCAGAGGTAAGAATTGGAAATGATTTCACAGATGAAGTATAATTTAATCAGGGCATTGAAGAGAGATTAGATAAACTTAAAAAGGAGAGAATTCCTATAAATATTAAGAGCATGTGCTTACTCTTAGCTCAGAACAATATCCAAGTATAAGTTTAATGGACATTAGGATCAACTCTGAGGTTCTTTCTAGTGACATTTACCCCTGTTTCCCATCATCCCCAAATTATCCTAGGTTTGACAACCCCTGTTCAAGATTTACTACAGAAAGGAGTCACTACAAGGGATGAAAGAGTATTATTTTCCTCAGGTACTTGAGAAACAGAAAAGAGTTTAGAACCCCTGGTTAGTACAAAACTGCTGATAATACCTAGATGAACTGCTTAAACTGTGTAAAGAGTCAGGTAGTTCAGCAAGAGGATTCCTTATGCAATGATTCCTGGCAAGCAAGTACACCTACCTCAAGAAGGAAGATAGCCACACAAGGGTTTCTCTAATAGTATATGGCTGGAAGTTTCCACTGTGGGTATGTAATACAGTAACTTGTTGGGCTTAGCATGTGTATCTCTGATACAGTTACTCAGACTGGGCATGTGACTGAGGATCACCTGGCATATTAAATAAAATCTGTTTCCTGAGCTACTTATAAGATTCACTGCATCAGAACTTCTGGCTATGAAAACAGCGACTCTGAACTTTAAAGCAGCCTGCCAGGTGAATCGCTTGCCTGCTACAGTTGGGGACAGAAAGAACAAAGCTCCAAACATGATGAATTCAATACTGTTTTATCCCTGAAATCTTTGTGCTTCGTTTGAAACAGACTGAAGTAGAGTCTGATACAGCAATCTCAGCTCCATCATCAACTTCCCCAAACCTCTGTCTTCACCTTTAAATCTAGTTCTTAAGCAGTGAACTAGATGAATTTTTATTCACTCAATTCATGCTTTCATCTAGACAATAAATATTTTTCTAGACCTACTGCATGTCCCCATAATGCTGTATGGTGGTCATAGACAAAATATTTTCGGGGAGAATCTTGGTTCAAACACTTTGCTCAGTTATCAGGTGAAGAACACTGTCATGTAGGTGCTCTACATTGTGCCAGAACTCTCAAAAGTGATAGCCTTCTTGATAAGACTATATTTACCTCTCTGAGTAAGCTTTAAGAATTAAATCTCCTCTATGCTAAAAGCTCTGTCGAGGCAGATTTACAATAATTGCCCTTTGGTGCTTTGGGGGAACTTTCACTCTCAGAGAGCCTTAATGGCTACAAGAGGGTTTATTACTCAATTCTTGAGGGCACAGTGGTCAATTCACTGAATTAATTTTTAGTATAGGGCAGAGAGTTAAAAGCAAAATTCCCTTTTGGGACTTAGAATAAGGAACTTTTGGACAGGCTGTAAACCTTTTGGGGATTGAGGAGACTAGGTTATAATGGAAGCCCATGGAATTCTGGAGGTAAGGTAGAAAACTGTGCATTAGGATTTTTCAGGGACCTTATAGGTATTTTTTTGATTCAGTAAGTAAATATTTGGTTTCTTCCTTTCAGGGCCATCTACTCACAGTGACATTTTGGATGATCATGGGGTATCATGAAGGGGTGGGTGTGCCATGAAATAAAGGTGAGTATATTTCTAGACTTGTAGGAAGTGAAATAATGATAGACACATTATAGAAATCTTCATCCAGTAACAGAACTTGTAATAGTCTTTATGTTTCAGTATGATTTGTTTTATACATTTAGCTACAAGATCTCAAGAAACATTAACTCTAGTTAAACATCTCAACTAATGTTATGAGGGGATCAAGACAAAATATATTTAAAAAGGAAAAGATGCTTCTCATATAGGAAAGTTCATTTCATGGTTAGGACCCACAAAGATCTATTTTGCTTGTACTTTCAAAAATGAAGCTTCATTTTCAAGCTTTTGTTCAACCACAGAACATGAGGTTCTTTGATGGTATTTATTCAACTTTCTTTCTCTTAGATTCCATGTCATTGCTTTTTCTCCTATCCCTTGAAATCTTTGCTTATAATTCTTCCATTTACTCCATTTCTTAATTGAGAGGACTCACCATTCTCAAGTCATATCTTCTACTGTAATTTCTGCATCAGTGTGGTCATTGTTCTTATGGATTCTTGTATCTACTGAGTGTTAAGCATTTTAAGGAAATGAAAAAGAAAGTAAGTAAATTAAAATTTCAAGGGACGAGTGTGACAAGCTGTGTGACTTGGCTGATGTGATCATCTGTGGGGGCGCAATGTGTGATGTAGGTATCTCAGCGAACATGCTGAGGAAGGTACCCACCTGTGGGCCAGAGACTCTGATGGCAATTAAAGACTTGAACACAAAAGGTTTCCAGAGGAAAGCTAGACTTAAAAATCTATTGGACAAGAATGTTTGGAATCAATGAAAGACTTGTTTGTTTACAATGAAGAAGCCTAGCAAATCTTGAACATGGTGAAATAAAGCCATGTTGTGGTGTCACGGCAAAACACTAAATCCAAAGGAAAATTATCTTTAAAACTACCAAAGAGAAAGAATGATTAGATATAAAAATCTAACATTGGATTGACAATAATTTTCATTGGCTTCAGATGAGGCCAGAAAATAACTGAATAATAAAACCAAAAAGCAGAAACAGTAAGGGTAGCTTGAAAGGAAAAGGGAAACTATACCATGAAAATTTAACCAAAAGCAAGTTGTCACAGCAATATTGTTACCAAACAAAGTATCCATCAAGGACAAAAGCCCTGTCAGGGACAAAGAGAGTTAATATATAAAATAGAAGGAACAGTTTACCAGGAAGTTATAGCAATCCTAAACTATATTCTCCAAGCAATATAGACCAAAATATATAAAACAAGAATTAACTGGGATAAAATTGACAAATTCACCTTTGTATTAGGTAATACTAGGGAGTTTCAAAATATGTTTTTAAGTAACTGATAGACAAAACTACAATGAGATATCACCTCACACCAGTTAGAATGGCTACTACCCAAAAGACAAGAAATAACAAGTGTTAGCAAGGATGTGGTGAAGAGAGAATCCTCCTACACTGTTGGTGGGAATGCAAATTGGTGCAGACACTGTGGAAAGCATTGTGGATATTCCTCAAAAAACTAAAAAAGGAAATACCACACAATCCAGTAACTCCATTCTAAGAATTTATTCAAAGAAAACAAAACCACTGATTTGAAAAGATGTATGCACCCTTACGTTCATAGCTACAATAGCCAAGATATGGAAGCAACCAAAGTCCCATGAATAGATTAATTGATGAAGATGTAGCACAGATATAAATGGAATATTATTCAGTCATAAAAATGAAGTCCTTTCATTTGCAACAACATAGGTGGACCTAGAGGGTATTAAGCTAAGTGAAATGAGTCAGACAAATACCATATGATTTCATTTATATGTATATGTGGAATCTAAAAAAACAAAACAAAACAAATGAAAAAACAATAGGCTCTTAGATACTGAGAAGAGACTGTTGGTTACCATGAAGGAGGTGCTAGGGTAGGTGGGAGGTGGGGGGTAAATTAGATGAAGGGGAAAAAGAGGCACAAAATCTCAGTTGTAACATAAATTAGTCATGGGGATAAAAGTACAGCATAGAGAATAAAGTCAGTAATACTGGAATATTGTTCTGTGTTGACATATAGTAACTATACTAGTTGTGGTGAGCACGTAATTAAAAAAAAGAAACTGATAGACCAATTAGGCAAAGAATTAATAAAAATAAAGATTCGAACAAAATCTTAACTGACCTCATGGATACATGCACACACACACACACAGCTCACTCACTAGAAAATCAGGGAAAATTAGGAAATACATATTATTTTTAAAGAAACATGGCACACTCTAAATTAGTCATATTCTGTATTTCAAAGGAAGTCTTAAATATAACCACAACCTCCGAAAAAAGCATAACATTAGACATTAGTAAGAATGTTACACCCACGAGACCCATCTCTTCACAGCCTCCTATGACAAGCGGATCATCCTCTGGAACATCGGGGTGCCTAACCACCAGTATGAGATGCCACCTCCATCCCCCTGCATCTTTGCCCGGTTGCCTCCTGCCCAGATACCTACCTACTGGCCGGCTGCGAGGGCGGCTGCTGCTGCTGGGATGTGCGGCTGGACCAGCCTCAGAAGAGGAGGGTGTGGGAGGTGGAGTTTGTCTTCCCCGAGGGCTCTGACGCATCTGGACGGAGAGTCAATGGGCTGGCGTTTGTGAATGAGGACGTTGTAGCTTCCAAGGGGAATGGCCTGGGCACCATCTGCCTGTGGAGCTGGAGTCAGGCGTGGGTAGGCTGGGGCAGCCAGTCCACAGCGGCTGTGGTGGTCCTGGCACAGCTGCAGTGGTCCTCTACCACGCTGGCCCACTTCTCACTCAGCCCCTGTCCTGATGAGGGGATTTTGCTCTGTGGGGACGAGGAGGGCAACGTGTGGATCTACGACGTCAGGCACATCCTCCTACAGCAGCCCCCGCTGCCGGCAGCCTCACAGGCCCCCGTGCAGATCCTCAAGTAGCCACAGCCCCAGGCCCTGGGCAAGACGGTGACCAAGACCATGGTGAACACGGTTGTGGCCAATCCCACCTTGACCTACCTCACTGCTCTGACGGACTCCAACATTGTGGCCATCTGGAAGAGGCAGTAGCTGCCAGCAGGCACACCTGCCTCTATTGCAAAGTACCAGGTACACAACTTAACTTATTCAGCTTTTGGGCTAATGATGGGGACGTTTTTATTGGTGATTTTTTATTAAACTCTCTACTACGTAAGAGAAAAAAAAACATTTGAAAATGTAAAAACCCACTTTTAAGCAGCCTAAAATAATTAATAATGTGAGTCAGAAAATAAATCAAAATAATTGTAAAATAGTTAGAACTGTGTAACATTGAACTGCCTTCTCAGAATAAGACACAGCAAAGAATAGTGCTTACAAGGTAGTACTTCAGTTAAATCCATATGCTTCAAAAAAGACACAAAATTACCTTTAAAAAGTTAAAAAAAGAACAGAGCTAAACCCAAAAAAGTAGGAGAAAACAAAGAATAAAAATAAGATAACTAAGCAATGAAATAGAAAACAAAGAAACCCAATAGATATTAAAGGCTGGTAAACTAGACAATCCCATGCTCAGACGGATTTGTTACAATGAAAAGAAGATGCAGAAACAAAGTGGGAATGAAGATCTATATAGATACAGAACACTATGGATATATATACAATAAATATGAAACCCTGGATGACATGGAGAAATTTAAGAGGAAAAAATGACTATAAGTGACTGAAACACGAATATAAATAGGAAAAAATAGAAGACTTTAACCTACTCTGACAAAAATGCCATAGACTTGATGGCTTATAAACAACAGAAACTTGTTTCTCACAGTGCTGGGAGCTGAGAAGTCCAAGGTATCAAGGTGCCAGCAGATTCAATGTCTGGTAAGGGTCTCCTTGGTTTATGGACACCTGTCTTCTCACTGTGTCCTCACATGGTAGAAGGAACAAGGGAGCTCCCTGGGACCCCTTTTATAAGGATGCTAATCCCATTCATGAGGGCTTCACCCTCACGACCTAATCACCTCCCAAAGATTCCACCTCCAAGTACCATCAGTTTAGGGATTAGGTTTTAAAATTATGCATCTGGTGGGAGGGACACATTCAGTCTAGAGCACCCATCAACTTTGTTTCCATCGGAAATAAGATGTGATTCCTACCTTACGTTAACATAAATTCTAGATGGATTAATAGTCTAAGTATGAAAAGTGGAATTTGTAGGTGATAGAAGAAATAGAGAGAATATTTTTAAGGTAACAACTGTTAAAGTAATTCAATAAGAAGACCATTAGACAGAAAAGGCACCAACGTCTTGGTAGCCTTCGCAGACAAGCCAAAACCTAAGCCGGAGTCCATGCTCGCATCTGAGAAATTGAAACTTAACGACTAATCACCAACAGCCAACCAGGCTTTCCCAAGTAGGGCAACTGTTAAGCCACAGCCGTGCTTTGCTTCCATGTCTTCTCTATACCATCTTCTCCCCTAATTCTTGTTGGTGGGGCACTCACTCCTCACCGTGGAGTCATTTTAGCCATCCCCAGATTTAGGGGTGAGTGCAGCATCTGGCATTTAGTAAACAGGGACCAGGAACACTAAGTACATGGTATAGGACAGTGCAGAGCACGGAAGAGCTGTCTTGCAGAACTAGGTGACAAACAACAGCTTCAATATGAATCCCTTCCTTGAGTGAGACAGGTGCCCCTGACATCTTACACAGAAATGTGGGCCCGCTACCACTAAGAGCCGCACTTGGGCCTTCAGCCTGAAATCAGAGGCCGGAGGAAGCAAACGAGGGGTGGGGAACAGCAGCTTTGTGGAGGTATGTGAGTGGCAAACTCTGTAACAAAAGAGATGGAGAAAATGTCATGAAGATTGTGGGGTGCTCAGCATCTAAGTCTGATAATGCTGCATTTCAACAAGAGCATTTTTTCAGGAGCCCGTGAGTATTGATCGGCATTAGAAATGTCAATGTTGCAGTAATTTGGCAAGTGGAGTTGAGGGGTGGAAGTTAGTGTGCCAGACCTGGGGCCAGATGCCTTAGATTCATCTCATTGCCATGGTAGGAAGGATGCACCAGGGCTCAGCTGAGCCTTTCTGTCCACAAAGCTTGTGTTCTTCATTTTCCAACATCATTTTGAAGTAGGTGTTATTATCCTCAGTTATCAGTTGAAGAAGCTAATGATGAGGGAGTTTAGGTAACATGAGTGAGAGCCTAGATTTTAACCTGGGACTTTCTCTTAGTATTCCAAATAGTTCAAAAACTGTAGTGTTTATATTCACTTTTATTTCAGACTCTGTGTGTGTGTGTGTGTGTGTGTGTGTGTGTGTGTGTGTGTGTGTGTGTGTGTAGTGTGAAGGAAAAAGAGATTATCTGTATCTTTGCATCTTTACATCTTTTTGGTTTGGAATTTTTAGAACATTGAGTATATCAGCATATTTTCTTAGCTGGAGGAGTTACTAGAATATTATTCTGTTTTTTCTACACATTAAGTTGTATAACTGAAGTTAAAAAGAATCGAAGGTGTACATACATTACAATGTTACAGAATCAAATCTCCTTTTCACCAGCTGATTACTGTGTAAGCCAAGGTAGGGGCTCCAGACTAACCACCAATCGCTCTTGTCAATTCATTTGCAGAATGAAGATGAAGACATCGGGGACATCACACTGTGTCTAATGTTTGGGCCTTTTGACCCAAGGTTCAGATGATCAGCTGTGTGTCTTCATTTTACCAGAGTAAAGGCCTACAGTTCCTCAGAAAATCATATTTGTTCTTCAGGATTTTTTTTTTAATTTGAGAAGTCTGTAATAGTGGTTCAGTGTGATTTCTTAACCCTATTTTCCTTGGATTCCAGTGGAGTGAACCAGAACACACGTGGACACTTCCCTGAGTACATAGTAAAGGACACCCTTGTCAGTGACAGAGCCTCTTCAACAATAGGCCAGATAGTTTGGCTGTTTTCTATTAGTTAAGTCTCATCTATAATGAGATAATACAGTTAGAATAGCATGCATTTCTCCAGGTTTGTGGTGGAGCTGAAAATCACATTCCCACAATTTTATATTTTGACTGGCTGCTTTCTTGGCGAAGTCAGGTTAAAAAAAACTACGGAAACTGTGGGTGGTTTCTTTCTAATGCATTCTTAGAATGGGAGAAAGTACTCAATTCCTCCCATTACAATGACGTGTTCCTTTTCATGTGGTGTTTTCTTTCTTATTACATTAAATCCAGAGTTTGCACATTGTTTTTCTATTGGTTAAAAAAAGTCTTTGTGTTTTGAAATACATATATTTAAGAGAGGAGAGAAAATAAGTTGAGTGGGTAGTATTTCTTTGATTGTAAACTTCGTAAATGATTTCAAGATCATAATTTTTAATTCACTGTACATAATGACAGTGTTGCTGTCAACCACTCATCCCTTGATGTTCTAATATTGGATGCCATAAGGGGTAGTCCTATATTCAAAGGTCATATTTGTCTATTTTCCATATGATCCATTTCCAATGAACTTCATAACAATGTATTTATGTAACAAACTTAAAGGTCTTAAGCCTTGAATTTCTTTAATCAATATTCCATTTTCCTATTACTTCATGTTTTATTTATGAGACACTTGCAAACATTAGCACGGCTTACTCTTTTCTGCTTTAGGATTTTATGATACATTTCTCATTGCAGGCTTTTCTGAACAAATTGGAATTGTCGGAAACGTAAGTGCTCACAAAAATGAGTTAAAATGTTTAGGTTTAGAATTAAAATGCTCATCCTTTAAATGAATTGATATTCAATATTTGCAATACCTAAAATAAAAAGTTGCTTTTTTCTGTGAATGCTACCAGAAAAATATATCCTGATTTTAGTTGATGCACCACTATCTGAAATCACGGTTTGCATATCCCAGCTTTCCATACTTGCCGGATGTGGCATTTGGCCAATTTAGGGCTATAAGATTTAGAGGTAATACTTTTGATGGGACGTTTTCCAAAGGGAGAAAATATTCCCTTCTTTTCTCCTTTTTCCATCCTATGGTTTAGAATGCAAATGTGATAGCTGGAGCTGTAACAGGCATATTGGATCATGAGGTAAGAACAAGCTTGTTGTCCACCATGCTGGAAGGCATTCAGGCTATACCAACATTGGATTGCCCATCTCTGGACTTCTTTTGCAACAAAGGGAAATAAAGTTTATCTAATTTAAGCTAGTCATTTCTTTTTCTTTTTTTAATTCTGTAAACACAAACTTAATCCTAACTAGAAAACCTTAGCTCTCTACAATAACAAATAATGGTAATTATAATAAAATTGTTTATGCAGTTTTTACTATCTAAATGACAATAATGTGCTAAATGCTTTATATTAATTAGTTTGACATTCAAAGCAACCTTATAAGATAGATAATAGTATAATTATTTTCTTTTAATAGATGACATCTCTGTGTCCAGGCCCCTACATTCATCATTATAACTTGAGAAGAGCTGCAGTGTCTCCAGTTGCATGACAGCGTGGACTCATATAACACTGTAAATCCTCCTCATTATCTGATGTACAATGAATGAGTTTATCCCTCAGTGTCAATGACATCTTTGCTTACTCTCTCTCTCCTCTCCCATAGTGCTCTGGGATTCTGCCTAGAACCTTAGTTTCCTATGCTGCCCATAACACATTCCACTGTACACCCAAACCTAACTTTGATTGATTGCTTCCCTGATTCCCAGCCTAGCTCTTCCCTATTTCCTTCCTTGGGAAACCAGAACCAGCAACTTGTCTCATAGAGATCAGGCTGTGCAACTGTCCTCCTCCTAGCTCCTTATGGAATCTCACCTTAACCATCACGTAGGACCACTTGGTACTGTTCTTGCCTGAGCTAACTGTGGACCACCTAGATCCCCTCTTCAGGATCAGACTAGGCAGCTGTATGGATTTCCCTTAACCTTGTGCTAAAGCAAGATTAGAGGGTTAAAATGAAGAACTGTACTTTCAGTGAGAACTACTCTAGTGTCCTCTTGTCATTTTCAGCCCTACTTTAAGCTTGTCCTAGCATGCCTCAGACCAGAGCCACTGCCCTTTACTACAGAAGCTAGGTATGCAACTCAAGATGAGGTTTTTCTATGTTACCTGGGCCATTTGTACTTAATCTGGCCTTGCTAGGTACTGCTGCATTGTGACTTATATTGAGGTGAAAAGTGGCAAGGCACAATGATTCTCTTGGGGGTGCAGTACTAGATGTCTTACTGACACTGCTAGATGTAAGGCTACCTTCAGTAGCCTTTTGATCTAACTGGAAAGATAATACATTACTTAGAGTGATCTATAACTGATAAAATGAAGCATTGGTATGAGGCTGAGTATCATAGTCAATAATATCTGATCAACCAGACGAGGGGTATAGTAAAGTAAGTAAAACTTTACTCATAATAAAGAAAAGAGCTGAGCCTGCCCTTGAAAGTGCAGGAAACAAGCAGAGAACTCTATGTTACAGGGATATTTTTTGAGCAACTGTTTCTAGGGGACTGTTCTGGACTTCGGGGACATTTAAAAGGTAGAGCAATGTCCTTGGTTTTAAAAACGTGCGATCTAATTGTAGAAAGAGAACTAACTGATGAGAAATCTGAGTAAATGATGAATGGGATATAAATATGTGGCACAGACTGCAACTGCTGCAGAAGCGTGGGAACAGAGGAAACAAAGAGGGCTAAAGAGATCATGAAAGTATCTTGGAGATATTGGGAATGAAATGATAAAACATGGGTGGTACTTGGATGATGGTGGAGTATCCAGAGAGCTGAATGATGGGCTAAGAAAGATACTCCTGCTAGGGCAGCCACATGGCTTGGCTGGCCAGGAAGTATAACTTAGTTATTAATAGCACCAATGTGTCTCTATTTGCGTGATAAATTACGTGGTCATTGACTTCTGAGGGACTTTTATCTCTTTCATTGAACATTTCATAGCCTGCTTTCTCTTGGTTTCTGTTTCAGGCATTTTAAAAGTTTGTTATTTTGTGGCCTTCCTAATAAAACTTTTCTAATGAAAATGGAACATACAGCACATGCTATTTGTTTCTGGCTTACAAGACTCTACATGCATTATATATAACCTGTTTCCTTTGGAGGGTGATAGAGTGGAGGAAACCAGTTTCTTTGGTTCTGATTTCACTGTACTTTCCCCTATGGATTAATTTGTTGCCTTACATGATAAAACACAACTCCATTTCCATTACTTGGTGTTCCAAAATAAAAAATATGTTTGACGAAGAAGGTGTTCATTAGAAAAAGATTAAAGTGGCTTCAAAAGATGTTTTTTTTTTTGCAAAAAGTTTCTTTATTGTACAACAAACCTGTTAGGCATAGCTCAGAGCTGTACATCTGTATATCTTATAAAATATTGATGGAGATTAATAAGTGTTAATGGTGCAAAAAGGTAGATATTTTGTACCTCTTTGGGTGAGTTGAGCCTTTTTAGAAATATACAGTTTTTAGATTTATGGGAAACCCACAACATTAATGTATTTTTCTGTGTCAAAATGAGTAGGTAATGATACTTTAGAAAATAAACAATTTGAAATTCATATAGTTCAATTTGGAATACAATATATTACATTCCAAACTTTATGACTTACAGGAAAATAAAATACTAGTTAGAGCTGCTGGAAGGAAAAAAAACTTTCCAGATCTTGGAAAATCTTTTAATTTCTCATCCTATTTTTTGTGCAAATAAATTCCCCATTGCCACACTCCAAAAATCTCCATTTGCTATACAATTGAGATTGTGACCTAGTTTGAACCTCAGATGAATATTAAAAAAAATTTTTTTAGAGGTAACTGAACAAAATTTTTTATTAGTATTATTCTATCTGATTCTCTTTGTCTTTCTGACTCCTTTCTCATCTGGTAAATTTGGCCATGGATCTCATGAGCACCGGCCACTGCATAAGCTGTCTGGCACTCACACCCTCATTATTTCCACTCCCATCTGGGAAACCTGACAAATCAACCTTACTTTGACCCTCTGGCTTCTAAACTCAGCCAAAACTTTCGAGTGAAAAATAAAGAAAAGAGAATAGCTTGGGTTAACCTCAGGTGGGAAACACTGTTTGTAACTTGGTGGTAGATTATTCAGTCTTTATACCAGGGGAATCCAGAAATTCTGAGAACTTCCACTGCACTGGGCCCTTCTGAAATTTGCCCTTTGTGGGGGTGGGAAAGGAAAGCAGGGAGTGTTTCAAATGCATCGTCTATATCGGTGCTACCCAGTATGGTAGCCACTAACTATGTGTGTCTATTTAAATATAAACTAATCAAATTAAATAAAATGAAAAATGACTTTCCTTAATTGCACTAGCCACATTTCAAATGGCCAATAGTCACAGGTGTCTATTGGCCATTATATTGGGCAAAGAAGAATTTTTTAAATAAGGGCTTTTTTTTTATCATTTCAGGAAATTCTTTGCATAGTACTAATCTTTATGATCTCCAAAATGTGTAATAAAATTTACATTACACTCAGGGTGACTGTAACATGTTTACCTGGAAACGAGAATAACGTGAAGGGGGGTTGTTAGTAGAGTGATAATTTGAGAAAAGGAAACTCTTTGGTGGGAAAAAGTAAACTGGAACTACATGGTAAGGAAAGTTTTGTTACTACTGCTCTGCTACCACAGTTCATACCAAGACTTTAATTTCTTCCTATAAATTCTATAAACATCTTGTCCCAAGATTCAAGAAAAGTCATCTATTTTCAATTCAGTTTAAGAAAAATTTAAAATTACAAAATGATGAAATGATGAGTTAGAGAAGCTTTCATTTATATAATCATTACCTTTAGGTAATAGATCACTTAAGTCCAATTATCTATTTCAATACACCAAAATACACAACATTTCCCCAAAAGCCAGAAGTACATAGATGTAATTCCTGACTTTCTTTATGATTTTATGAATAACTTCTGGCAATTTAGCTTTCCTCATTCATTTCAGCACACCAAAACTTTTAATAACACTTACTCAGAGGAATTTTGTGAGAATTAGGGTTTCGTGAGAATAAGTGTTAAGGCGAATGTGACTGACGGTTTATCCCGGATGTTTCTAGTTTAATGCAAATTCTTATGGCACTGTTTTAGCTAACAGTATGAAAATAATGCATGTAACAGATCAAAGTCTTATTAATTGAAGCAAACTTAAATTCAAAATCAGACAGGTCATTTGTGATGGAATCACAGTGTTTAATGTTCTGTAATAATGCATATACCTTAAATATCATAGGTAATGTGGATAAAATATGGCTAAAATCTCTTTTCAAAAACTTGTCCAAACATCCAAAAATCCATTCTAAATGTTACTGATTTTAAACACCTCCTGTTTTTTAATTTAGTAATTAAATTTAAACAAATATTTATTAAGGTCTTCTATAGTTTGGCACTGGGCTATGTATTGGGAGTAGAGCCTGCCCACCTAGGCCTTGTGATTACATTCTAGAGATGGAAACAGGCAATAAGCATGTGAATCTAATCGTAATAAGTGGGATGGGGACAAGAAAATAATACAATGAAGAATAAGCGGAGTGAACATGGACAGCAGTGGACAGAGTAGTCAGGGAAACCTTTCGTTGATTGACAAGATTTCAAGATGGAGGATGCTGGTGTCCGAAACCTTAGGAAAGAATTTTACATGTGCTGATTTTAAAGTATGTCTATTCACAGCTTTATCCAAATGTCATTCTAACAGGTGGAAAAGAAACAGACAAAATAGGTCACAATTGAGGAATAAAGCCTAATGGTTTTTATTTATTCAACAGTTATTTATCAAGCGTGCAAAGGTTTCAGGCTGTGGGGTAACGCCCAGAAACACAGTTCTGGGAAAAACAGCCTTTGCTGGTGCCTCTGAGGGCAGCCTTTGAGGACTACTGACCCTCAGGCCTGGGGAATGAGTGTGGTTGAGTTATGAATACCATCTTTGGGGGAAAAAAACAGCGAGGTGTTAAAAACAAACACACACAAAAATAACCAAGGTGAGAGAAAAGTCTTAAAATTATGTGACACCCAAAAAGGTCTTCGTCTTTGGTTAGAAATTTCGGTTTCATCACCTACTGCCACAACCTCCGTGATTGGTAGTGTCACATTTATAATTTCAGGATGAAAAATGGAAAAAAGTCCTCTCTTTAATTAGATGTTTGCAAAAATTATGAATGGTCAATGAGAAAGGAGAGAGGGCCCGAGACTGATTTTGTTTGTGTTTATCGTTCTTCCACCTGCTCTTTAAAAGCTACAATTTGTTTCCCACTAATTGTCTCTGGCATGGAGTTGGCAAGCTTATCTGTAAGACTTTCTCTAATGTGGTATAGGTCAGCTTCGCTCCATAAGAGAAAAGCAGGATCTGGTTCATTAAATCAAAGACTGAAAAAAGTCACTGGGAAGGTTTCCTATAATCTTGAAGTTTATTTTGTAAACAAGGTCCTCTTTAATCATAACTTTCAAGCTATTCTGTCTCACTTCAAAGTACTTCCACACTAGCCCCAAGTCACATTTTTGGTGCACAGGCGAGGAATGTGCTTGTCAAAAGCAGCCATCATTACATCTCTACACTCTGGTTAGTCTTTTTTAAAAGCCCAGGAAGTTACAGTAAGTTCTCTAAATCATTACTAAGCACATCTTTTGGGAAGAATTAATCTAATCAGCCCATTTATTCTGAGATATATCTTTAAAGGGCAATTGGACAGGGCTATATACTTGAAAGAAGGATGCAAAGGAAGAAGCAGTGACCTCTCTCCTTCAAGAATCTTCAGCTTCTCCAAGTAGTGGGACAGCCAAGGAGATTGAAGGCTGAGAGTGAGAACCCAGTGCTGATGGCAAAATGAAATGTTTCCATTCTTGGAGGATGCAATGTCATGTGATTCCATAGTCTGGAGTGAAACAAAATTCTGTAATGATAGTAGCAACTGATTCAGACATATGATATTTTGTGTGCTAGATAGCTTTCAAAACTCTTCATCTGTGCTAATATATTTAATCTTTGCAGTACTGCTATTCTTATTTTGCTTTTATCATGACTCTCATTTTCCAGAAGGGGAAACTGAGGCAAAGGGCATTTAAATAACACATGCAAGATTACACAATAGGTGGGTACTGGAGCAGAGATTGAGTCCTGCTATTTGGACGTTGGAGACCATGCTCTTAGCATCTAAGCAATGTTGTTGCTCATGAAGGAGTACTGAAAAAGTATACTCTCCATGGAGTAGGCTGTACTCATGTAAATTCATTCATTTTTATATCACATCATTCATTCTGTCAATAATGGACTGAATGCCTAATATTGCTATAGAGGTTTCTGCAGTATATGCCCCCTGATTAAAAGAAACAAACAAAAATGATGGCAAAGATCTATTTAAGTCCAGGTGTATATTGATTGCTCACAATTGTCTGCATGATGCAGATGTCATATAGGAATTGCTAGAGTAGCCTCTAAATCAACAAAAAGCAAGGACTTTGTTTCCCATGGTGGCTAACTCCTAAGCATTTGCAATGTTCTTGTAAGCTAAACACACATTTCCTAAAAAAAAAAATGCCAACGTGGAATGCTCTAAGAATAAAGGACTTTGGTCAATGCATTTACATATATGTGAGTTGGAATAGGAGACCTGTTATAGACTGAACATTTGTATCCCCCCAATTTCCTATCTTGAAGCCGTAACCCCCAGTGTGATGTATTAGGAGGTACAGCCTTTGGTAATTAGATCTAGATGAGGTCATCAGGGTGGAGCCTCCATGATGGAATCAGTGCCTTCATAAAAAAAGGAGGAGAGGCCAGCGCTTCCACTGTCTGTCATGGGAAGAGACAGTGAGAAGGTGGCTCTCTTTAAGCCAGGAAGAGGGTCCTCCCTGGGAAGCAAACTGGCTAGCACTTTGACCTTGGACTTCTCAGCCTCTAGAACTGTGAGAAATAAATGTCTGCTGTTCGAGCCACCAGACTCTGGAATTTGGTTGCAGTAGCCTGAGCAGGCTAAGACAGAACTCATGGACCCTCAGAGAGTCACAGCTCTGTAAGGACAGGAATGCAGTGACGTCATCTGGAGGTGAAACCAGAACACAAAACCAAGCGTATTAGTTTCCTGTGGCTGTTCCAGTAGGTAACCAAACCCTGGGGTGCTTAAAAGAAGAGAAATTTGCTCCCACAGTTCTGGAGGCCAGAAGTCCCAACCCCAGCACTGGCAGGGCTATGTTCCCCCTCTGGAGTCTCCAGGGGAGAACCCATCCTCTGGCTCTTCCAACACCTGGTGGGTGCCCGCTCTCCTTGACTTGTGGAAAGATTTCTCTACCTAGTCAATTAAACATCCATCCCTAGATAGATAGATATAGCATCTTCTCTATCCATTATCTGTTGATAGGCACAGTTGTTTCCATATCTTCACTTTCATGAATAATGCTGCATGAACATGGGAGAACAGATATCCCTTTGGTTATATGTCTGGAAGAGAGATTGCTGGTAATAGGCATGGAAATTCTATTTTTAATTGTTGGAGGAAGCATTATACTGTTTTGCACAGTGACTGTAACAATTTCGCTTCCCACCTAATAGTAAACAAGGAGTCCATTTTCTGCACATCCTCACCAATGCTTGTTATTCCTTGCCTTTTTTATAGAAGCCATTCTAACAGGTGTGAGGCGACATCTCACTGTGGTTTTGATTTGCATCTCCCTGAAGATTAGTGATGTGGAGCCCCCTTTCATGTGCTTGCTGGCCGTTTGCAAGTCTTCTAATTATCCTTGCTTGCGTGTCATTCCAATAAATTCTGATTTAACAGCTTTCTGAGTTAACTTAGGAAGCAAATTAGAAATGGACACATGGAGAGCAATACAAAATTACAGATATAAGCTTGACAGAAAATGATTAGGAGGAGGATTTATACTTTGCATACTGCTCCCTGTGGATTGGGTTGCTTCATGTGTAACACATCTTTATAGTAAGTTTTATTTACTTATCTATGTGGCTGATTATTTAATAAACTCCTGTTAAAGTTTGAAGTATGGACGCTGAAATATACATCCTGGCTGACCATTGATAACACAAATGTATTGCTTTCATCTGAAATAATGTGAGGTAACCAGTATCATATTTATCTACCAGTAGTAGTAGCTTATATTTCTTGCACACACTGTGCTTTATGAAAATCATTTTATGTATAATTCTCACAGGAGTCATGTCTTAGGTGAATCAGTTGCTGTTATTACCCCCAGTGTGTCAATGAGGAAACAGAGGAGGTAAGTGATTTGCCTGCAGTCACACAGGTGGGGGATGGTTGAGATGGGATTCTAACTCAGGGGGTGTCACGCAAGACCCATCCTTCTTGTATTCACCCCTTTGGAGACTCACATTATCTGAATCCCCTGCACCATCTCTGGTGTGTATGCAGGGGCTTCTTTCTCTATCACTACAGGCACTGAGGTGTCTTTGCTCCCCGTCTAACCCCAACTGTAATCTTATCCTTTCTGCACATCTGTTGCCCTGTCCGTTTTCCACGTTCCTCTTTTTTGCACTTCCTCTTCATGTCTTTCCACTCTGGACAATTTGCATTCCCTCTTCTCAGGAACATATTCCTTCTTTTCTGATCAAGGCAGCTGGCGTGTTTACACAGAATGTTCCTGTGCCTTGTGGAGCAAAGACATTGATGTGATAAAATAATATAAGGCTAAGGCATTGGAGTCTCGTGAAGATCAGTTTCAGAAACTGTGTTTGCATTTCCTCAGTTTTTGGACGGACATATTTGGGGAGCTGAAAGAATGTAAAATTTTAAATCAGAAAGCCCAAATTCTGAGTCTGACTCCATCATCTGCTGTCTTCGCTGTTGTGGACGAGTCCCTTTAGCTCTCTGAGCCTTAGGCCGTCAGGTATAGAAGACTATAATATTAACACAGACAGTTTTTAAGATAGCGTAAGTGAAAAACATTAAAGTATTGTAAGATTACAAAGGAGTGTCAGCCATTTCTCTCTCTATCTCAATCATCTCTTTGGGTTAATAAATCCTGTCTCTGATCGTAATTTTATCTTGTAGCAGAGTCTGCTCTCGACTGAGGCTGATGAGCCAAGGGGAAGGCAAATCCTGACATCAAAGTGATCTGTACATCTCCAGGTTATGCAAATTTCCATCAGCCAGGGTACAAGAATCAAAAACAGAGATTAATGTTCTATATCACACTGTGTCTGTTGCTTCCCCCTTTAACTGCTTAGTTCCCACATACCCACAGATGCTCTTGAAGGAACGTTTACACTAAGACTCTGATGTGGTTTAATTCTTGGCTTCCACAAGAGATGTCTACGCCCTTTACTCTTTTAAGACACTTGATTGACTTGTATCCCTAAAAATCATCTCCTGATTTATGCTGTTTAGAAGTTTATGCTGTTTATTTTGTTATTGTTTCACATCTCCTCTACCTACTTTTTGAAATAGATTTGAGGCAGCCAATGTATACTTCTGGGGAAATAGAAGCAAAACAATTTTTAATGCAAACCATTTCTGAGTATTATACTGTTACAGCCTCAGCTTATTAATCTTCAGGACATAAAACAAAACCTGCCTTATTAATTGCCCTGCCAAGATGAAGAGGTGGTATGAAATATACTATATTCTGTTGATATCAGTCCAACTAAATATTTTAATGAATGAGTTTATTGTATTTTTACCCCGAGGCTTTTTAAAGTTAAAGGGCATATTGAAAAAATAAAAAGAAGGAAAACTAACCTGGTGAAGGTGATTACCTGCCCATGGATGGTAGAAATGGGCCATCACAAGGTCACCCTTACTAGAGAGGGGGGACCACCACTGCTTGGGAGAGAGCCATCCTGTGTCCTGGACGGAGTAATCTGCAGTCCCAGGCCTATCTCCCTGCTTATTCTCCCAGACAAATTTGTTAAATACAATCAAATCATAGGGCCTCTTGCTTTGAGAGCTTCCAGAAGATAAACATTCTCTGAATACTGACCCTTCTCCCTTCTCTTCCTCCCCTCCCTCCCTTCCTCCCTTCTTTCCATTTTAAAGTAGAAATAAATGGAACACACTAGTCTCACCATCTAGCATTCATACTCTATTTAGGATAACCAGACCTTATATTCATAATTTTCTGGAACCACTGAAAGTAAACTCATACACAAGGAAAACAATTTTATTTATGCGACAGAAGAATTTTTCCTAGGTGATGGTGCAGAATAAACAGCAGTATGGTGAGTACTGAACTGAACTCAGTCAATGCAAATATTTAAAGTAGAGTTTGAAATATGAACCCCCACCCCTCCCCCTCCACCAATTTGACTATAGTCTATGACACTTGTGCCACATAGGCATAAAATCTTAATTACGGTCACTTTGCCAATTATAGCATTTATGATCCCTTATAAGCTATTCTTTGGAGACTCACATTATCTGAATACCCTGTACCATCTCTGGTGTGTACGCAGGGGCCACTAAATGACATATATATAGAAAGAGATTCCATTGCCAGTGTTTTTTCTTAAATCACTCATAACATGTGATCATAGGTAACAATGCCAACAGGGAGGAAGCCCTATTCCCATTATAAATTAACCTCTTGTATTTTAGCCATAAGAAAGCATAAGGCAGAAATTTCCTTTCCCAGTTCTTAGTACAGTTGACCAACTTACCAGCATCATTACTTAGTAAGGGTTGTTGGATTGTAAAAAAACAAAAATCCCAAGGTCAGTGATCTTATTTGGTTTTCTTTAGTAGTGCTTAGAGTATAATTAATTCATAACTTAAGGTATGGTGTCCATTGTCTGTTGGTTTATCCCTCCCATCTGGTGGGAGTATTCATTTGTGAACTCACTGACTCTAACATTAGTGAATCTTCATTTAAAACCTTAAAAAGTATCTAAAGCCTTAACCTGACACCAAGTACTCTATTATTAGGTTATATGTATTTATTGGCTGCCAAATCAAATCCCAAGGACCCAAAATGCCTTTAGATGATGAGATGGCTGGCTCCTGGTCATGCAGGACATATTACATATTGTCTGTGTAAATTCATTTTCATTAATTTTACATTAATAGTGCTCTTTTATTCTCTTCAGACCTTCAGTGGTCATAACATGCCTGTCCGTAGTTTCTTCCAATTGATTTCCATGCAATGTGTCCTCATTAATCCCAGCTACCATATTTGTGGAACCCTTAATAATGAATTCCATTAATCTTGAGTTTTCTAATAATTTCAACATTATTTGTTTTTTGTATGTTATTTATTTTTTAGTCAGATTTTAAGTATATTGTGAAATGAGCTTTATAACTACCACTCACAGCAAAATAGCAAACATTTCCTTCAGCACAGAAATTTCCTCTTCCACTGCCCATCCTCTAAATTCATCCACAATCATTTGTATTTAAGCTTATCAAGGTTTAGTGGTCATACATTAAATCACCTGTACTAAAAGAGTATAATTATGTGTTTTAACATATATGTTAAAAATATTTATATATATAATATATGGTAATTATATGGTTACCATAATCAGGATGACAGTAGTAGAGAGCATGCATGGTATTGTAATACTTATTGGCTAAGAATGTACAATACAAATATTAAAATATAATAAGAAGATCCAAAAGAACATATAATATATATGGCCCTGAGAGCTTTCACTGGCTGAAAGCTTAAGATAGTACACACACACACGCATATATACACACGTATATGTACATATACACCAAAACATGCATGTATAAAAGTATAATATGATGGAATACATGCATTTTAAGAAAAAGCTTTCAAAGGTATAACAAAGCATGTTGCCTAGGGTAGTATTTAAAGAGTATACTTATATGGATTATGATATGTAGGTAATATAGTCAGGTAAGTTTCACAAGGAAATGATAACAACTAAAATGGGAATAAAAGCCTTCTGGAGGAAAAACAGCAAAGGAACTGGTTTGATTTTTCAAATTAATGTTTATGATCCATCTATTATCATCTAAAAATAACTGTGTCTGCCACTTCTAATTACTGGAGCCTATTTTGTTCAACTCTTAAAATAAAACTCAAGTTCCTTTCAGTAAAGCCAAATCCCAGGTGTGGATAAAATTCCAATATTTCCAGAATCTCTTGACTGGCCTTAGTATATCTCCATAAATATAGGTGTTTCTAAGGGGTGGAGAGAAGTAGTCTATCTCCTTATCAATAGGTAATTACAAGGGTGAGGGAGGGCTTATCTGGACCAGAGAGGTTGGGTAGCGTCCCTTTCTGCAGTTGGGTCGTGAGAAATACAGGTGAGCAGAAGTTGTAAGATGGCTTTTAAGCAATAAATGGGTTTCTCCCACTTTATTTCTCCCTTTGATTTTGGTTTCAAAGGTAATTTGCCCTGGGCTGGGAACCCATTTTTCTCCTGGAGTTACACCAGGACTTGCTAACTTAAGTAAGTTCAGCAGTTGTTTAATCATTTCTTAATAAACCTATCAGAACTGTTGGAATATCTTTTCCCATTGTTAATGTTTCCCAGAAAGGATTTTATTTTCATTAAAAAATAGTAAAGAAAGTATTGTTTGAAGCTTTTATAATACACTGTTTTAGCTTCTGTGGCTATTTTAGTACCTCCGTATCTGTTTGCCAGAAATATAAAACGACTTTTGTTTTTACTGGCATTTGAAAACAGTACTTTAAATGCCCCCCACCAAAGGCAAACGGTTTACAATGATTTATTTTAAGTAGCTATTCTGAGGCAAACACTTTCTTATTAGCATATAACGGGCTAGCACTTTGAGACAAAAGAAACTACATATATTCTACAAAATGAAAATGTTCAGCTTTGTGTACGATTTCTTTCTTTCTCTTATCTCTCTTTAAAAGGGAACTGGATGAAGCCAACCTAGACAGATGCACATATGTATGGTCTGAAACTTTGGGCCTGGCTATAAACCTCCATGGCCCTTAGCAACAGAAAATGAAAATGCAGTAGAAGTAAATTCTTTTTTATAGGTGAAAGTGTCTCATTAATATCTACCATGCTAGTAATTATAGGTGTGAATCTTTTTTCAGCAACTGGATGTGTTTCAGAAAATATGAATGCATTTTTAAAATCCAAATCCTTGTTACATGTACTTAAGGTCCACTTATTAGTAAACCCTCCCTTGCACTTTTATAAAATGAAGAGATAGGCCTAAATTTGTTACTTTAAAAATCAATTTACAAAATTTTCCTTTAGTATCCTTAAGCTTTACACAAATGAAGTTTTAAATGAAACAGGCACAGGCTTTATGGGTACCCCATGAGTTTGTGAACATAGAATTTTATGGTTTGAAAATTGAATTTTTATTCAGACAGCCTATTAGGAGTTTGCCCCCCATTTATCAAAGTAGTACCAAAACCACTCTATTTTCTCCTTCTGCTTTTACTGCCCTTGAGCTTTTTACTAAAGAATATTTGCCCCTTTGCAAGGAGAGGAAAGCCCTGATGACCTGCTACTTACACAGACAACCTTGGAGAGGATGTTTTCTGTTCAAATTGGTGTTGATGCATGTTTATTCTTCTTTTCACAGCTCTTGCTTTTATGAATCCTTCAGGAGACATAATTGCATGTTATTATGACTTTAACTGGATGTTTTAACATCTACTAGCCTCTGTTTTAGGAAAGGGACTATTTCAGTATCTAGTGAAGTAGATGTAATCATTTCCTTTGAAGTTCCAATCTTGATTTTTAAAAACTAAACATTTAATTTTAGTACAGTTTTAGATTTGTAGGAAAGCTATAAAGATAGTATAGAGAGTTCTCATTTCCAGTTCCCATATCACTAACTTCTTACATTATCATGATATATTTGTCACAACTAATGCGCAATATTGATATATTGTTATTAACTAAAGTCCATACTTTACTCAGATTTCCTTAGTTTTCATATAATGTCTTTTTCTGTTCCAGGACCCCATCCAGGATCCCACATTTCATAAAATAGTCATGGCTCCTTTAGACCCCCTTTACTGTGACCACTTCTAAGACTTTTCTTGTTTTCATGACCAAAATCAAGGTTACATATATTATAGATACTCTATTTTTACTTTATGCATTTTGATCCTCTTTTGTTAGGTACATACATATTTAGGATCATACATCTTATAGGAGAATTGAAACTTTTTTCATCATGTGATATCTCTCTTTATCCCTGGTGATCTTTCTTGTCCAGAACCTTCCTTTGTCCAGCACTGACCTAGCTGTGCCAGCTTTCTTTTCATTAGTTTCATCATAGCATATCTTGCTCTGTCCTTTTACTTTTAACCTATCTGAATCTAGAGTGGGTTTCTTATAGATAACATGGTAGTGTCTTGTTAATTAATTTTCAGAGCAATTTTTCTGTTTTAAAACGATTTAGCAATATTTAAACTAGTAACAATTTTAACCTTCTAAAAAAACACCTAAAGGAAAAGTAGTTGTAGCCAAAAATCAGCTAAGAAATACTTTAGTTATCAGAATACATTTACAAATGCCGAAAGACCTCTTTGATCTTTTAAAATTCAAATTTACTCTGCCCAATGTTCATCTTAATTCCTCTCATGGTATTTGACTTTTTTATAATTAGTTTTTAATATGCTTCCAAGGATATTTGGGGTAAAATGAGAATTATAATTGCTTCTAACTGACATCAAATTAAAAGAATTTATTGAAACAATTTCCTTTGAGGTTGTATTAGAAATGTAGCTAGAACTATAGTGCATAATTTGTTAATAATCTTCTGTTGTGGGTAGATGATCAGATGGCTTTATAGCTGGTAGATGTTAATATAATTTAATGATCACTTGCAACAAGTTTGTAATCAAGTAGACAGAGTTTCAAATTCTTGCAAGTTTCAAAAATAGCAAGTACCAGATATATGACTATGGGCACATTACCTAAACTGATTGTAAATATCAACCAATATAGGTTCAAAAACATAAACTATATACTCAAAGGGATATAGCTTCTTGACCATGTGCTACCACTTATCAGCTATATTAATTAGTAGTTACTTAATTTCCCTGAATCTATTTTCTCATCTACTAAATAGGATGTTATAATTTTCAGTGATTTTTCTCAAAAATTAAATGTTTTATACTTCTATTAATAACATATAAATTAGAATGTGCCCACAGTGCTTAGTACATTATAGTTCCTAAATAAATGATGATAAAAATTGTTCTTAATTCTGGAATTAGCAATCAGCAAGATTAAAATGAGTTTTGAGTTTTTCTTAGCCTTTTGTAGTTTTCTGTTGTTTTCATTACATTTAAGATTTTTCTCACTAATCTCTTTCTGGAAATTCCATTCTTTAACTTGCCATGAACTTGGAACACAGAAAACTAAATATGCTATAAATTAATAAAAAAAGACAAAAGACTCTTTGGGTGAGGAACTGAAAATCTCTGATTGAGGGCCAAATGCATGGGCTCTCGCACATAAGTTTTATGTGCCCTACTACAAATGATCTGTTACTCAGAGACTTGTAAAAATGTTTTGCCTCTTGATAATGTTCTCTAGACAGGCATTATCAGAGAACTGACTTTCTTGTAGGTGGGTTACTATGGTCAATGGTGAGATGGAACTAAGCATCTGCACCAAGGGACAATAGCATGGAGGTGTGCCTTTGAAGCCTGTTCTGCTAAATTTTCTTACTGTCTATGCCAAATTTCCTTTTTTTTTTTCAGTTTCTCTTTATTATGCTCTCCATTTTGGGATCTCAGGAAGGGGAAGGAGGAAATGGAAACATACTGTTGAGAGGTGTAATACATTTTGTGGCATTATGCTATTTAAATATAGACTGATACAGATGTCTATTGTAAACCTAAAGCAACTACAAAACAATGAAAGAGGTAGTGCTGATAAAACTGAAGCAGAGATAAAATCACAAATAATCAATTCATATAAAACACAGAGACAGAGGATAAAATAACAGGGAATGAATGGAAGAAAGAGGAAACACAGACATCATATTTGTAATTACAGTAAGTGTGAATAGGCTAAACACTGCAACAAAAAGAGAGGTTGTCCATATTGGATAAAGTAGAAAGATCCATTTTTATTCTAAGTGAAAGAAGCCAAACACAAAATGTTATATAATCTATGGTTTAATGTATATGAAGTGACCTAAATGGCAGTATTTTAGTGACAGAAAACATAGTAGTGTTTGCTAAAAGTTGGGAGTGAAGAGACAAAAGTGATTTCAAGTGGGTTTGAAGGAACTTTTTGGGGTGATATAATGTATCTGTATTGTGGGAGTGATTATAAAGCTACTTACATTTGTTAAAACTCATCAAACTGAGTGTTTAAAATAGGCAAATTTTGTTATACAAAGTTTGTAATTCAATAAAAATAAATTCAAACAAGTTTATAAGCCTTTAGGTATGGAAATCAGGAATGGTTTCAGAGGAGGCTTACTTTCTTTAGATTCCTTTTGTTTTCAAGATTTTTATATTTAGTCATGGATTTTGCAGAGGAGGAAGTACTTATCAAAGTATTCAGCTTGTGTAGGTATTCAATAAATAAGTTGGATACTCAAAAAAGGTAAATTTGGAGGAGTATCAGTCAGTATTAGCACAATGTATTTTTAAACCTAAAATGCCTTGAACAAATGGCCTTTGGGATCCTTATTTCATTTTTTCAAAATCATACTGCCTCCTGTTTAGCTGGCAGAAGAAAGCCAATGGCGGCTTCATTCCAGAAACTGGTCACAGTGAGATTCAAAACCATTATGTATTTGAACAGGCTTTTTTATATTATATGAGGCAAAAACAGCAAAACGAAACAAAACAAAACATTATTTTCCATGCTTGTTTTGCTATTGCTTGAGAAATTTCAGAGGGATCTGTCATAATCACCAGATTCTATTCCAACACTTTTGCATACAATTGTGGTTGCTTAATACTGTGCATTAGCATCACTATTACATAAGTAATATAAACAATTTTTGGTAAAGAGATGAAACTTGAACAAATCTGCGGGATATTTTGAGCTAGTGTTTAAACAAGCAATGAGAGAGTTTTTAAGAACTTGAATCAAAGATTATGAATATGTGTAGGTAATAACATTCAGACCCTTCCAGCAAATAAGATTTACTTACAGGTGGAACTATTTAAATACATGCTTTCTTTTTCTTTTAATTTTTTATTAAGGTATTAATAATATCTCATTGTGATTTTAATTTGCATTTCCCTGATGATTAGTGATGTGGAGCATCTTTTCATGTTCCTGTTGACCATCTGAATTTCTTCATTGGAGAACTGTCTCTTATTAAGGTATTATTGATATTCACATGAAAAAACAATGTGGTTACTACATTTACCCATATTATCAAGTCCCCACCCATACCTCAAGCCAGTCACTGTCATTCAGTGTAATAAGATACCACAGATTCACTATTTGCCTTCTCTGTGCTACACTGTTTTCCCCTTAACCCCCACACCATGTGTACTAAACATAATACCCCTCAATCCCCTCTCCCTCCCTCCCCATATGCCTTCCCACACCCCTCCCCTTTGGTAACCACTAGTTCCTTCTTGGAGTCTTTGAGTCTGATGCTATTTTGTTCCTTCATTTTCGCTTCGTTGTTATACTCTACAAATGAAGGAAATCTTTTGGCACTTGTCTCTCTCTGCCTGGCTTATTTCACTGAGCATAATATCCTTCAGCTCCATCCATGTTGTTGCAAGTGGTAGGATTTGTTTCCTTCTTATGGATGAATAGTATTCCATTGTGTATAGAACTCTTCTTTATCCAGTCATCTACTGATGGACACTTACGTTGCTTCTATATCTTGGCTACTGTGAAAAGTAATGCGAGAAACATAGGGATGCATATGTCTTTTTGAATCTGAGAAGTTGTATTCTTTGGGTTAATTCCAAGGGTGGGATTCCCAGGTCAAATGGTATTTCTGTTTTGAGTTTTTGGAGGAACCTCCATATTGCTTTCCACAATGGTTGAACTAGCTTACATTCCCACCAGCAGTGTCAGAGGGTTCCCCTTTCTCCACATCTTCACAAGCATTTGGTGTCTTGGTCTTTTGGATGGTGGCCATCCCCACTGGTGTGAGGGAGGTGATATCTCATTGTGGTTTTAATCTGCATTTCCCTGATGATTAGTGATGTGGAGCATCTTTTCATGTATCTGTTGGCCATCTGAATTTCTTCTTTGGAGAACTGTCTCTTCATATCTTCTGCCCATTTTTTAATTGGGTTATTTGCTTTTTGGGTGTTGAGGCATGTAAGTTCTTTATATATTTTGGATGTTAACCCCTTGTCGGATATGTCATTTACAAATATATTCTCCCATACTGTAGGATGCCTTTTTGTTCTGTTGATGGTGTCCTTTGCTGTACAGAAACTTTTTAGTTTGATGTAGTCCCATGAGTTCATTTTTGCTTTTGTTACCCTTGCTTCAGGAGATGCATTCAGGAAGAAGGCGCTCGTGCTTATATTCAGGAGATTTTTGCCTATGTTGTCATCTAAGAGTTTTATGGTTTCATGACTTACATTCAGGTCCTTGATCCATTTCGAGTTTACTTTGGTGTATGGGGTTAAACAATAATCCTGTTTCATTCTCTTGCATGTAACTGTCCAGTTTTGCCAACACTAGCTGTTGAAGAGGCTGTCATTTCCCGATTGTATGTCCATGGCTCCTTTATCATATATTAACTGACCATATGTGGTTTGGTTTATATCAGAGCTCTCTAGTCTGTTCCATTGGTCTATGGGTCTGTTCTTGTGCCAGTACCATATTGTCTTGAGTACTGTAGCTTTGTAGTAAAGCTTGAAGTTGGGGAGCATAATCCCCCAGCTTTATTCTTCCTTCTCAGGATTGTTTGGCTATTCAGGGTCTTTTGTGGTTCCATATGAATTTTAGAATGATTTTCTTTAGTTCATTGAAAAATGCTGTTGGTATTTTGATAGGAATTGCATTGAATCTGTAGATTGCTTTAGGCAGGATGGCCGTTTTGACAATATTAATTCTTCCTATCCATGAGCACAGGATGTGTTTCCATTTATTGGTATCTTCTTTAACTTCTTTCATGAGTGTCTTGTAGTTTTCAGAGTATAGGTCTTTCACTTCCTTGGTTAGGTTTACTCCTAGGTATTTTATTCTTTTTGATGCAACTTTGAATGGAATTGTTTTCCTGATTTCTCTCTGCTAGGTCATTGTTAGTGTATAGGAATGCCATAGATTTCTGTGCATTAATTTTGTATCCCTCAACTTTGCTGAATTCGGATATTAGATCTAGTAGTTTTGGAGTAGATTCTTTTGGGTTTTTTATGTACAATATCATGTCATCTACCAACAGGGACACTTTAACTTCTTCCCTGCCAATCTGGATGCCTTTTATTTCTTTGTGTTGTCTGATTGCCAAGGCTAGGACCTCCAGTACTATGTTGAATAGAAGTGGGGAGAGTGGGCATCTTGTCTTGTTCCCGATCTTAAAGAAAAAGCTTTCAGCTGCTCGCTGTTAAGTATAATGTTGGCTGTGGGTGTGTCATATATGGCCTTTATTATGTTGAGGTACTTGCCCTCTATACCCATTTTGTTGAGAGTTTTTATCATGAATGGATGTTGAATTTTGTCAAATGCTTTTTCAGCATCTGTGGAGATGATCATGTGGTTTTTGTCCTTCTTTTTCTTGATGTAGTGGATGATATTGATGGATTTTTGAATGTTGTACCATCCTTGCATACCTGGAATAAATACTACTTGATTATGATGGATGATCCTTTTGATGTATTTTGAATTTGGTTTGCTAATATTTTGTTGAGTATTGTTGCATCTATGTTCATCAGGGATATTGGTCTGTAATTTTCTTTTTTTTGTGGTATCTTTGCCCAGTTTTGGTATCAGAGTGATCCTGGACTCATAGAATGAGTTTGGAAGTATTCTCTCTTCTTCTCCTCCTTGGAAAACTTTAAGGAGGGTGGGTATTAGGTCTTCACTAAATGTTTGATAAAATTCAGCAGTGAAGCCATCTGGTCCAGGTATTTTGTTCTTAGGCAGGTTTTTGATTACCAGTTCAATTTCGTTGTTGGTTAATTGGTCTGTTCAGATTTTCTGTTTCTTTCTGGGTCAGTCTTGGAAGAAGGTTGTATTTTTCTAGAAAGTTGTCCATTTCTTCTAGGTTATCCAGTTTGTTAGCATATAATTTTTCATAGTATTCTCTAGTAGTTCTTTGTATTTCTGTGGTGTCTGTAGTGATTTTTTCTTTCTCATTTCTGATTCTGTTTATGTGAGTAGACTCTCTTTTTTTCTTGATAAGTCTGGCTAGGGGTTTATCTATTTTGTTTATTTTCTCGAAGAACCAGCTCTTGATTTCATTGATACTTTCTCTTGTTTTATTCTTCTTGATTTTATTTGTTTCTGTTCTAATCTTTATTATGTCCCTCCTTCTACTGACTTTGTGGGGTCTCATTTGTTCTTCTTTTTCTAGTTTCATTGTGAGTTTAGACTGCTCATATGGGATTGTTCTTCTTACCTGAGGTAGACCTGTATTGCAATATACTTTCCTCTTAGCACGGCCTTCTCTGCATCCCACAGATTTTGCGGTGTTGAATTATTGTTGGCATTTGTCTCCATATATTGCTTGATCTGTTTTTATTTGGTAATTGATCTGCTGGTTATTTAGGAGCATGTTATGAAGCCTCCATGTGTTTGTGGGATTTTTCATTTTCTTTGCATAATTTATTTCTAGTTTCATACCTTTCTGGTCTGAGAAACTGGTTGGTAGAATTTCAATTTTTAAAAATTTACCAAGGCTCCTTTTATGGCCTAGTATATTATCTGTTCTTGAAAATGTTCTATGTGCACTTGAGAAGAATGTGTATTCTGCTGCTTTTGGGTGTAGAGCTCTGCAGATGTCTCTTAGGCCCATCTTTTCTAATTTGTTGTTCAATGCTCTGTCTGGGTGATCTGCCCTTCAGAGTGAGTAGTGTGTTGATTTCTCCTAGAATGAATGCATTGCATTCTATTTACCCTTTTAATTCTGTTAGTATTTTTTCACATATGTAGGTGTTCCTGTATAGATATTTATAATGGTTATATCTTCTTGTTGGATTGACCCTTTTATCATTATGTAATGTCCATTTTGTCTCTTGTGACTTTCTTTGTTTTGAAGTCTATATTGTCTGATACAAGTATTGCAACTCCTGCTTTTTTCTCCCTATTAGTTGCATGAAATATCTTTTTCCGTACCTTCACTTTTAGTCTGTGTATGTCTTTGGGTTTAAAGTGAGTCTCTTGTAGGCAGCATATAGATGGGTCTTTTTTTAATCCATTCATTGACTCTATGTCTTTTGATTGGTGCTTTCAGTCCATTCACATTTAGGGTGATGCCATTGCAAGGTTTAGATTCGTGGTTACCAAAGGTTCAAGGTTAACTTTCTTACTATCTAAGAGTCTAAGTTAACTCACTTAAAATGTTATTACAAACACAATCTAAAGGTTCTATTTTTTTTTCTTCCTCCTCCATTCTTTATATATTAGGTATCATATTCTGTACTCTTTGTCTGTCCCTTGATTTATTTTGGGGATAGTTAATTTAATTTTGCATTTGCTTGGTAATGAGCTGTTCTACTTTCTTTACTGTAGCTTTATTACCTTTGGTGACTGCTATTAAACCATAGGAACACTTCCATCTATAGCAGTTCTTCCAAAATACACTGTAGAGACGGTTTGTGGGGGGTAAATTCTCTCAGCTTTTGCTTATCTGGAAATTGTTTAATCCCTCCTTCAAATTTAAAAGACAATCTTGCCAGATAAAGTAATCTTGGTTCAAGGCCCTTCTGCTTCATTGCATTAAATACATCATGCCACTCCTTCTGGCCTGTAAGGTTTCTGTTGAGAAGTCTAATGATAGCCTGATGGGTTTTCCTTTATATGTGATCATATTTCTCTCTCTGGCTGCTTTTAACAGTTTGTCCTTATCCTTGATCTTTGCCATTTTAATTATTATATGCCTTGGTGTTTTCTTCCTTCGGTCCGTTGTGTTGGGTGATCTGTACACCTCCATGGCCTGAGAGTGTATCTCCTTCCCCAGATTGGGGAAGTTTTCAGCAATTACCTCCTCAAAGACACTTTCTATCCCTTTTTCTCTCTCTTCTTCTGGTACCCCTATAATGCGAATATTGTTCCGCTTGGATTGGTCACACAGTTCTCTCAATATTCTTTCATTCTTAGAGGTCCTTTTTTCTCTCTGTGCCTCAGCTTCCTTGTATTCCTCTTCTCTAGTTTCTATTTCATTTATCGTCTTCTCTACCATATCCAATTTGCTTTTAATACCATCCACTGTGCTCTTCAATGACTGGATCTCTGACCGTAATTCATTCCTGAGTTCTTGAATATCTTTCTGTACCTCCATGAGCGTGTTAATGATTTTTATTTTGAACTCCCTTTCAGGGAGAGTCATGAGGTCAATATCATTTAAATCTTTCTCAGGAGTGGGATTCATAATTTTACTCTGAACCAGGTTCCTTTGGCATTTCATATTTGTGTATGGCGCCCTCTAGTGCCCAGAAGCTCTACTCCCTGGAGCTGCTCAGCCTCTGAAGCAATCTCGGGAGTTGTAGGGGAGTGGTATTGATGCCTGAGTGGAGGAAAGAGCTGTTTCCTGCTTCCTGGCTGTTATGCCTGTCTCCACTGCCTGAACTAGTGGGCCGAGCACACAGGTATAAGCCTCTGTGCTTGCGTTTTTAGTTACTGTAAACAGATCTTCCCTCTGGCTGGCCTAACACCAGGGTAGGATTTGCCGGCTTGCAAGCCAGGTGGGACTGGCCGGGAGAAAGGTGCAGTAGGCTGCCTATCGCAGAGGGGGTTCTTGGAGCTGTGTAGGCAGCCAGGGAGCTGGAGTACCTGAAGATCATGAAAGCTCCCAACCTGCTGGGTAGAGTGCACCCAGACAATTTTGTCTACCTGTCCTTTCTCCTGAGCTCAAGGTCTGTGCAATCCTTGCCCCTTTAGCAGCCCTCTTGCTAAGGGCTTCCTTGTTAGGAAGTCTCTCAGACTGCCCACCTTTCTTTTGTCCCAGAGCAGCCGGATATGGTCCCTGCTTTCCACAAGCAGCTGGAATCTTAGTCTCTACAAGAATTCTGCCTGTCTTAGTTTTTCCAACCCCCTAATTACATTTCATGCAAGCACCATGAAATGTAGGTTTGTGCTCCCAGAGCAGATCTCCGGAGTTAGGTATTCAGCAGTCCCAGGTCTCCACTCCCTCCCTGTTCTGTTTCTCTTCCTCCCACCTTTGAGCTGGGGTGGGGGAAGGGGTTGGGTCTTGACAGGCCACAGCTTTGGTATGTTACTCTGTTCTGTGAGGTCTGCTCTTTTCTCCAGGTGTATGCAGTATCGTGCAGTCCTCTTTCCTGTTGCTCTTTCGGGAGTAGTTGTATTAGTTATGTTTTCATATTATATGCGGTTTTAGGAGGAAGCCTCTGTCTCACCTCTCACACCACCATCTTTAATCTGTGCTCCTCTAACTATATGCTTTTTAGTTATTTGTTACTTATCATGAGATTAGCAGTGATGGAAATTTAAATTTAATCTGTGAAGTAGTCGGAAACAGAAAATGCAAGCAAATGTAGCAAGTGACTATGTTCTTCTAGTAATTTAAGGTCCTGGAATTCACTTAAACTAAAATAAATTGTCAGAAGTGTACCCCTGGGGGTCCATTAGAGCTTTATGACAGATTTAAGGACTTGGAATAGCCTTGCTCTGGACCCAGGAGGCTTGATATGTCTCTTTGATCAATTATTGTACTTCCATTAAAATATTTTTACTTCACTGTAGGGGCATCTTGATCACCCTCTGTCTTCCTACATCTGTCATATCATCTAAGTCTTTTACGTTTAAAGGTTATCACTCCTCTCTGCTAATGCATTCAATGTTTAAGGAGTCCAAAACACAGCTGATACAAATCTTCCCTACTGGACTAAGAATGGACTTCGTCTTGAAATGAAAGATGTTCATCACAAAATATCCTAGTGAAAATCATAGCTATTCTCTTAACAGTTTGGCTGATAGAATAACATAAATAGGGACCTTGATGGCACAGCTATGACACATTGTGTGGCAATAGGAATGTTTGATATATGCTGTAATGGTATATTGTGACTTTCTAGTATTTCTTTGCATTTCTTTGTTGAAGTGATTGGCCTGCTTAGAAAATAGCTGATCACAAAAAAAAAAAAAAAAAGTTAACTACAGGAACCAAGTTTGTTCTTCAAATATTTACTGGACCAGTTATTATGAAGTCACATCATGCAATGACATGAATGTTTACTCTGCTACCTTAAAAGGAAGTTATGAAAATTAATTAGAAATCTGGGAAGAATGTTGGTCTCCTGAAACCTGCCATATGTTCAAGATGTGTATAGACTGCACCTCTCCTAGCTTCTGGTGATATTGCTGCAATTCTAGGTGTTTCTTGGCTTGTAGACACAGCACTCCAATCTCAGCCTCTGTCTTTACATAACATTCTCCCCATGTATGCCTGTGTCTCTTCTCCCCTTACAAGGATATGAGCCGTGTTGGATTCAGGGCTTTCTCTGAATCAGTATCACCTCATCTTAGCTTGATTACATTAAAGGCCTTATTTTCACATAACATCACATTTAAAGGTGCTGGGGGTTAGGACTCAATGTATCTTTTTGTGGAGCCCTCTTTAAGCCACAACAGATGTTTACAGAACATACACACATCCATAGACATACAGTTTCTGTGTCTTCCTTTCTTCACACAATCATACCTCATGGACATCACTCAGAGGCAATTGTTTAGCTCTAATGCGTTTTGTGATGTCCATGTAATAGTCTAGGGTATGGGAGAGTGCTAATTCATTATCCTTTTTGCCACTGCTGGGCACTCACTTTTTTGTCACTACAAATCAAGCTTTCAGAACTACTTTAGTACCTCTGGTTTTGCCAGTTGATTCCTCCTTAGATTCCCAGGTGTGGTTTAAGAAAGATGTTTTAAAACTTCCAAGTGTTACCAGGTTGGTTTCCAAAAAGCTATAACAATTTCTCTCCCACCAACAGTAAATGAGCATATTCCTTTCTTTGCATCTTTATTGGAGTAGGTATTGAAACTTTTCAAAATGTTTAGTATGATGGATGAAAGTAGTATCTTGCTGCTTCAATATACGTTTCTTCTCTAGTGGGTTTGACCATAATTTCATACCTTGGTCGACCATTTGAATTTGCTTTCTATTGTGATGTACACCTTTTTCCTGTTAATTCACGTTAATCTGTTGAGTGGTAAATATATTTAACCTTTATTAGCACCTGCATTATAAAGATTTTTCTCAAAATCAATCATTTGGTAATTGACTTGCATGCAGAATTTTACAATTTTATATAGTAAAGTATAAGCTATCTTTTATACATTCTAAGTTAATGGTTTTGGTTGAGAACTTTCCAGAGGAGCAGCCGATCCCTCCATTTCTTAAAGCAATCGTTATGCACACTGCTACTGGTCTTTAATATCCATGCTGTGCTTCTTTTTCAAAGTAATGGAGCCGCTGGATTGCTGTGCCCATGACTGCCCAGACAGAATGCACTTGACAAGCTTCTAGCCTAGTTTGTCCGTGTTATTCAACTGTTAACTCTGTTACATGCGGTGTGAGCAGAATGAAGCCATGCCTTTAAAAAGAGGCACATGGCCTCCTATAGCCTTTTCCCTCACACTGGCTGGAACGTTTGTGTGTGACTTTGGACCATGAGGATGTGGGCAGTGCTCAAGGACTGCAAAGGAACTACATGGAAAGAGGGTTGGTTCTCAGCACCATCATTTCACCATACAAGCCCAGATCCCTGTGGAAGAGAAATAAGCCATCTTGTTTAACCATTGTTATTTGGAGACTTAGTTACAGCAGCCACAACTATAGCTTGAATAATAGAACAAGCTGAGAATCGTGTGTGTTCCACATTTAGAAACAATGGCAACTGTCTGGTACAGGTTCTTTGAGAAGAGTAGTATTATTTGAGATTCAACTTACCCTAAAAAACTGATTTGCCTACATAATTATCTGTTTAAAAAAATAAAATATGTGTTCCATTATTTTCCAGTGTGATATTTAATGATTCATTAATATTTCTGTGTTTATTCAGGCACCTACTAATTATTTTCCTGAAGCAGTGCTAACAGAAGGCCAAAGAAGTTCAAATAATAATTTTACAAACATGAATTATAGGCTCAAAATTGAATTTGACATTTTCAGTGGTGGGTGTGAGATTTCCTGAGGCAGCAGGGACAACTGTTCATTTAACACCTGTTTGCTTTACTTAATAATAACATGCACTGTACTTATCAAGAGCAGCGGCTCTCACCCCAGACTCTCAACAAACATCTTCACACATGCTATAGGCATCATTTGATCTCAAAATGTATTTTTATTCACTTAAGTAGTAATTTTTATAAATGCCATTCTTATCAATATCAATCTTCTTTTATCCTGAAATATTTAATTTTAATAAATTTTAACTGGGGATATAAAATTGAGTATGGGCAATATTTTCCAGTCTCCCCCTGCCTCTTCACCAACATATCTTTGTCATCCCAAACTTTGAATATTGCCTTTTTCTAGGTTACAGCTTCAGTAACATTCTCACCAACCTCTGCATTTCCATTTATGATTATTATCCTCTTCCACTCTTTCTTGAATCCAGAGCTGAGCTTGTTTCCCCCTAAAGTAGAGGAAATGCTTTCATACACTCTCCCATAATGCACACACTGACTGCTAGCTGCTTGCTTTGGTAGACCTCCATACATGTAAAGCCAAAGCTACTATTACTCATTTAAAAATAAATGTTGCTTAAATATTTTATGACATGTTTTCCTCTATAAATATTAGAATGCAGAAACACTGCCTTATAAGTTTTCCTATGTCTCTGTTGCATAGGACTAAATCTAAAACTACTCAAAAACTAATCAAGGCTTATGCAAAAGCAAACAACTTTTTGATTGAATGGCCATGAATATTTTAGACATTTACACTGTTCACTCTCAGAACATGAGCCTCAAAAAGCAATGTATTGTATACTTGAAATTTACTAAAACAGTAGATCTCAGGTGTTCTCATCACAGACACACACAGTGACTCTATGAGGTGATGGATACACCTTAAGTACATATAACTTTTATTTGTCCATCATAACTCAACAAAGCTGGACAAAAGAACACATACTTACTATTTATTCTTTCTACAGATGTTTATTTAGGGCCTCTAGTCATTGTTTAGAAGTCTGAACCAAGTTCTGTATTTCTCAAACTGTAACCAATGGAGTTTTATTCCCATAGTCTGTTGTACATTTTGCAAAATGCAGTGAATATAGGCTTAGTTATTGCAACATTATCAATTTGCTGTTAAATTTTCTAAATACAGATGCTCAATTTCCATACTTTGTTGCATACCAATAATTAAAAGTTTGTAGATAGTCAGTCTTCAGTCCACAGTTGGAACAGTAGCACAACAGAGGGAAATATAAAACAATAATAAGAAGGTTCTGAATTTTATTCTAGTAGAGAATCCATCAAGTAAATGAATAATTAAAATAAAACACATCAGTACAAATATATATACACACACAGGATGTATATGACATACAATAATTATTCCAATTGTTCTGCTATTAATTTTACTTGTTCAGTTTTAAAAAAGGTGGTTCACATTAGATGTTCTAAGCACTTGTGAAGTAATTTTTTCCCTTAGTTCCTTTGGGGACACTACATCCATCCAAATAATAGATCAAAGGGCTCAAGTAATGGTGAGACTGAGCACTGCTGTTTCTCTTGTTTCGGTCTGATAGCCTAGTCATGTGTGTACCACATGAAAAGGTCAATTTGTACATGGATGGGGATGACAGTTTTTCAAAAGGAAATTCCAATGCTTATTATTCATTTTTTTTCCTGTTATGAAGACTTTCAGACATTTGAGCAATATTTTCCTGAATGTTATCATCTGAGGGGCCAGGTAACATGAGTAATAAAGAAATCATAAAGGGACTTTCATTGTCATACATTAGGTCATGTCCCAGGGATGAACATTCTGGTGAGTCAGTTCATGTCCTGAAAGGTGAGCTCTCTTGTGTTTCTCAAGCGCAGACACAGGAAGCGGCTTTGTACTGAAAGTTGAGTGAAAAGTCTATGAATAGCAACTTTCGCTGATCGCCATCTTGTCAGAATTGAGAGATAAAGCTCTTAATTATAAAGTCTTTTTTTTGTTCCTAATTGTAGTGCAAAAGCTTGACAAAAGTTTCACTAAAGCACTTATGAGCAAGTGCAAAAAGTGAGACTGTGAAAGGATGAATGAACCCAATACTGAGGCATCAACGGCCTCTGGGCAACTGAGGTTCAGCCCTTCAGTTGATCCCTGAGGAATAATGTCGACACTGTTTCAGAAGCATTCCAGCGGGTATGGAGAGAGGGTAGGACATTTAGCCAGTAAATCCGGTATCTCTACTGTTGGGAATTACTCCCAGGGGCATTAATTCCTCTGTCGTGTCCTCCACTTCTGGGTTGTGACTGTTCTTGGTTGAGTGGCCTTTCAAGTCATCAGAAAGCAATACAGAGAACCCTTTAGCAGAAAGGCTCAAAGTGCAGGGAACTATCTACTACCACTCTTCAAAAACAAAGCAGTAGAAGGGATACAGTATAGGGCATCTCAAGCATCAATCTTATTACCTGTGAAGCAGTGAACAGCCAAGCCTTGGTTAGAATTAGGAACTAGATAGAAAATTTCTGTGGGGCTGTCCCATCTGTCCATCAATAAATTCTCTTCTGTCTTCTCCTCCATGTACCATTCCATGCTCACTTCCACCAAGCCTGACTTGCATCTTGCCATCATCAAACACACTACATGCATCAACAAAAAGGTGAAAGTGGTGTTCGTTGATAAGCTGTATTTCACAGGCAAAAGAAATTTTAGTTACAAGCCTTCAAAAAGGGAAAAGTTCAGAGAATCAAATAACTGTACTATACAATAGATGGATGGATGATGAGACCATTATTTTGAGGTTGCCTTTTATTTTACCTAATTGTAATGGGGACCCTGGCAATTAAAATGAAACTGAATATGTTCAAGAAAAAAATGTATTCACTAATTTATTCAACACTGATTTATAAAGGGCCTCCTCTATGTGCAGATGTTATAGATATTACAAAGTGTACCTTAGAACAAGGCGGAGAAGTGACAAAACTCAAGTAACTTAGTTTTAGATAAGATATGATTGATATGTGGCAAATAAATGATTGGAATAATTACTGATTCCATGAAGTGTTATAAAGAAAACCAATAGATTGATGAGATAGTTACTGAACAGGGTAGGATGGGTAGAGGGGCTTGAGATATGGTTGTGAGAAAAAGCGTTTTTAAAGATATACATAAGGTGAGTTCCTTAGAGTGGAAAATCAGGCCACCATGTTGCAAGACTCAGGGGAAACCAGTTACATCATAGTCTAAATGAGTGCTGCCCCTAGAGTTGTGCTGTACACAGTGCATAGACATGTGTAGTATCATTAATAAGAAAAAGGTAAATTTGAAAGGAACATCCTAAGCCAAACAAATAACAACTATGAAGGCTTTGAGCTGGAAAATTATGTTTAATTGTGTAGACTAATATGTGTGGGAAAAAATGGGGAGATAGGGGTAAAAGATACAGCTAAGAGCCAATCGTGCAGAATCCGTAGACCTTGAGAAAGGGGATGATGAAGGTCAGAAAAAGAAAAAAAAGGAAAGAAGGAAAAAGAGAGAAAGAGGAGAAGGAAGAGGAAATAGAAAAGGAGGAGAAAATTAAACAAGTAAAACAATATAGACAAGTGAAGAAAAATAATGCTGTTCAAAGGAGAAAATCAAAGACCACAGTGATTTATAAGAAATTTTTAAGGCACAGAAAACAAAAATGGTAGAACTTGTCACTATCTTGGAGAATAGAATAACTTAAAACCTTTAGAATTATAATAAGCATACTTCCAAATATATAAAGAACTATAATGTAGAAGGGAGAGCTAATGAAGAAATAGGAAATTTGTATTCTGCTTTACTGAGATTTTAAAGCCAAGCTCATCCTGTCATCTTGTGGAGACAAGCATGGACAGTCTTATGAGATCTGTTAAGAAAAGATTCCACTTTTCTGTATTACATTTTATTTTATACTTTAGTAACCTCAAGAAACATTTTCCTAACATGTTCTTGTGTCAACTTAATTTCAAATGTGTCTCAAAGAAGAAACTGAAGCAGTTATACACCCTGACAGGCATAAACAGGTTTTGCTCAGCTACCCACATAATCTATAAGATTGTCATTCTTTTTATCTTTACACTTGGCATTCACAATATACAGTGCCAATTATTTACTGTGGAGAAATTCCTGTGTTGCTTTGAAATGAGTTATAATCAGTTATAAAATTTGACATGCATGCAATGTAATGTCCAAAAACATTAGAGCTCTCAGATATGTTTTCTATTTATTGTAGTCATAGGGACAAGATGAGGATTTAACTTAGTTCTCATCCACCTGAAAGGTGTCAACCTTTGTTCTTCTTTCTTAAATCTCTCTGTGGATAAATATTAAGAAAAAATAACTTTGCTTGAACTCTGGCCTGTTATCTCATTGTGTGTCTCATGTTTGATTTAGTGGACAGAGTATTGAATTGTGGCACAGTCCACCACGGTGTGCAGAAGGGCACAGCACATGCAAGCAGATCTTGCCAAGAGTCAATGGACTTGACAGTGGTTGTGCTGTCTAAAAAGAGATCAACACCCCAGATCAAGCACATGGCATGGGAAGAATTAGAATTCTCAGAAAGAAGGTTGTCCCGATATATATCGTTGTGCAGACAGGATAGTTAGTGTGTCTCTGTACCTTGTACACGCCTGGCTCTCTCTTACAGTCAAGGCTAACTTCCAGGCTCTGCTTTCTGGAAGAGCACTGCACGTCAAGTTAAAAAATGGACACGTGCCTTGGTATTAAATTCTCTTATTGCTCGGCCATGCCAGAAAGGAAAGCTCCAAATTGTAGAGAATCCCATATCCATACTAGCATTGGTTTCTTTTTCATTCATTCTATTAAATCTTTCATTCAACAAATGTTTATCACACACACAGCTTTGTATCAGGCACCAAGAGAGTGAATGCAGACAAAGTAGAATTCTCTAAAGTCCACTTGGAGCTGTGTGGCAGCCCATCAACCCAGCCTGTTCCAGAGGCTGCCCAATAGTTATTTCAAATGCTTGGTAGTGTCATAGTCCTAGGGATCCTGTGAGGTTAGGTGGGCTTTCTGAATCCTCATGATACCAGGAAATGAAATGTACAAAAACTCACAAGACCAAATTTTCTATAAAGCCTGAATGCCTGCAGCTGGATGGTGTGACTCTCTCTAGTTTGTGAACAACAGAACTTTAAATACCGAATAGAAAAGCTTGGGTGTCTTCTTGGCAAGATGCATTGGTTTTCTGAATAACTTTGATTTGTTTGATGTGAATCTTCTAGTTCAAAATATCAGTCTTTGAATAAAGGATGATCTCTAATGATGATGCCTTGGAAAAACAATGGGTGATCTGGTCACTTTTTTTTTAATGGTAAAACGTGTAGTACCTCCAACCAGAAATGAGCTCTGTGGAGAATAAACTCTGCAGGAGATGCCACTTGTCTAGTGTGCTGGGGTCAGGATTTCGTGTGATACTCGGGGTTGAGCTTTCTTGTACAAATACTGATATATCAATAACTATGGCTATGTCTCTGTATTTACCAGTTTTAATAAATTTACATATATTCATAATGGGATGAATTAAAACCTTAGGACTTCCAAAAAAAAAGCACTTATTGAAAAATAAATATTGTGGGTGTGTAAACACACATCCACGTTTACACAGAGACACGTGCGGATTTAGGATTTTCCCTTCCCAGCACTTTAGGTGAGGGTCAGTGACTTTCTCTGAGTTTTTGACTTTGGCTTTTAGACTCCTTCCCATTCCCACCTCCTCCCACATTTGTGTAAGGTCTACCCCTTATAATACATTAATTATCTTATAATATCCAGGATGGCTGGGGCTCCATGATTGAATCCTGACTGATGAGCATGTGGGGTGGATGGAGATATATAGACACACCTATGGTTATTGGTATATCAGTATTTGTACAAGTTTAACCCCGAGTATTACATGAAATTCTGACCCCAGCACAGGAGAGAAGCAGCAATTCCTGTAGAGTTTATTCTCCACAGAGCTTATTTCTGGCTGGAGGTGCTATATGTTTTACATTTTTTAAAAAGTGATAACGATAATTTTTAAATGGACTTCTATGACTGCTATTTGGAGGATGTATAAGAAAGGGATACCCTGGAGTTGAGATCGCTTAGGAGATCACTTGGAAGGCTATTGCAAGGAGATGGAGGGAACTGGACAAGTTCACTATCCATCTTAGAGGTAGGGATTGATAGGACTTGATCAAATGTTAAAATACATGATAAAATTCCATATATAATTTAGATTTCTGAATTAAAAATGGAAAATTCTGACAATATTGGGCAATAATAAGTTGTAGGTTGTTTCCCCTTAATTGGAACAGGTGGCCTCTGGTTTTTCACATTCTCCAATGCTACTTATTATCCTTTATGTTTCTCATTTTATTCCTTGACAATATATGTCCAGGACCAGCATGTCAGGCTTTCATAAGAGTTTCATAAACAATAGCCTTCTTTTTTGTGATGCTGTTATTATTGTTGAGAAGTTTCATGGAGGAATGAAAGAATATTAGGCTTTGAGCCAGACTCTCTGAGCACAATTAATGTATCACTAATTATTGCAAGCACACTGGACCTTTCGGAATCTCCTAATCTGTAACAATGAGGAAAAAGCATCTGTTCTGTCTCCCCGACAGAGCTGTTGTGAAGATCTAATGGGGGCAATAACTCTCCTTCTCCAGATTTAATACTGTGTAGAACCTGCTGGGACTTTATTCTGCCTCCTACTTTGATTTCTCATGTAGTTTGTATGTTGTTCTCCTCATGAGGTCATTAAGTCCTGGAGGACTAGACACGTGCCAGATTCATCTTTGTATCTCCCAGAGTTGAGCATTGAGCTTTGAACACAGTGATGCTATGTAAAAATTTAAGTTTGTTAAGCAATGTATATGAGATGTTTTATAAACTGTGACTAGATCCCGACATACAAAAAGTTAGCATATTGTTGAGTCACTGTGCCCTAATTCTTTGACTGTTGATCTATAATAGGATCACCAGAGCAACGGAGGTAGGTTTCCCATCAACCTGAATCTACAGACAGGTCCTGATGGTAGTAGTTGACCTTGCTGACAAATTTCAAGAAATCCGACTCAAAGTGACTTAAGCACTAAAGGATTGAGAAGCTCACAGGTAGGAAATGGTCCAAGGGTGACTTGATTACTGTTCTCTGACTCTTGTGGCTCGACTCTGCTCTCTATTGTTTCTTTGACCTTAAACTGGATTGCTCCATCGTGACACCACGCTCATAAAGGGGTATAGTAGTTTTAGGGTTCACATCTGCTCCCACACCACATAAGAGAGAGAATATTTGGTCCCAGAATTCCCTGGACTAATGTTCTGTACTGATTGGACACATAGGGTTCAGTTAAGGCTGAATTACCTGGAAATATGACAAGATGGGCTACATTACCCTGGGTGACACTTGTAAGCGGTGCTGCTGACCTTCTGGGTGTGAGCTTTCTTTATTGTGTGGAAGCATGTATATTTTTTCTTGTTGTCTATAGGAACCAAGATAACTGAAAATGTCCCTGTCTGATTGACTCCAGTGGGGTTAAGACCAACAACAGTTCTTTCCTAAAGCTAGTATGGAATCAAATGCTGCTGCACATTGAAGAGGTGGTAGATCAGCTGCTGGGGATGCAGCCACAGTTTCCACGATAGACCCTTTGTCTCCCCTGCCCCCAGTTCATATGCTTGAATCCCAGTCCCTGAAGTGATGATGTTTGGAAGGGGGACCTTTGGGAGGTACTTAGGTTTAGATGAGGTAGTGAGGGTGGACAGTGTGAGAATATAATGGGAAGGTAGACACCTACAGAATTGGACCACGCTGACATCCAACCCTTGGGGCTTTCCAGCCTACAGAACAGTGAGAAATAAATTTCTATTGTTTAAGCCACCTTGTCTGTGGCATTTTGTTACGGCAGCCATAGATGACTAAGATGACATTCAATGCTTGCTCTGGCAGCTTAAAACCTCAGTGAGACTAGTGGCCACTTCCATTATGTACAATCATGGCACAGACCAAGAAAACTTCTTTACTTCCCATTCCATTAAGAATAAAAACAGTGCTGCCATTATGTTAGGTACTTTATAGCACCTTATCTCCTGTAATAACAATCCCAACAAACCTGCAGTCAGTGGTAATATCCTCTTGCCAGTGAGGAAGCTGAGGTTCAGAGTGTGTAGTAGATTACCCATAACCACAGCTGCTAAGAGGCTATCCTGAAGTGAGCAAAATGTTTTCTGTAAAGGGCCAGAGAGTATATATTTTAGGCTCTGTGGATGTGTGTCTCTGTCAAAACTACTTTGTCTCAAAAGCAGCCATATAAAATATGTAAACAATGGACATGTGGCTGTGTTCCAATAAACCTTTTTTTATAATCATTACAGTTTGAATGTCATGCAATTTTCACGTGTCGTTAAATGCCCTTCTTTTGATTCTTTTTAACCACACTAAGATGCAAAAAACTAAGGATCATGAGCATAACAGGCAGAAGGCTAGATCTGGCCTGTACATCACAGCCTGCTGATTGCTGGGATACCCCACACTGGGCCCAGAAGTCTCACTGGAATCTAGAATGGAATGGGAAACATTTCTATGGCCTTGTCGTTGTGGAGGCACCTCTATAAGCCTCACATGCTTATAGAAAGTGCACTGCATGCCCACATTGTCAGTGACCCCCTGGCTGGGGTCCGGAGGCTCATGCAGCATGATGCTCTGGACCATTGGGTCAACCCATCTACCTGGAATCACAAGGGCATATTCCCTGCATTACTGGACCGTGGATAATGCCTCAGATCTCACTAGTGATGTCACCTCTTTGTTGTACCACCATTGGCTATAATTTTGCATTCATTAAGAAAAGGTATTTTTTAGGCCTGATATTAGCCTATTCATTTTCGAGTGTACACTTTTATTTTGAGCACACCCATTAAAAAGCTAGATTTTAGGAGCAAGTGTTTGATGGCTACTTTCGTCCCTTCTTTAAGAATTATCCCACGCCACTGAAGGCAATCAGGAACCACCACCTGTCATTCACCCTGGACCACATTAGGGATGAGCCCAAGGCACAGGCAAGGGAGGCAGCTGCCTGGGGGAGAATCAGCAGAGACGTGAACAGGTGCCTGGAGTCCTGAATACTTCAAATATTTAAGATGGGAGTCTTGCCCACAAGTAATTTTAAACACACACATTTATCTTCTGGTTTTGCCTTCAAGTCCATTTTGTAAAAGCATTTCAGTTTCCTTCTCTAGGCACACTCTTTGTTTGAGAAAGGTTTCATGTATTTTCCTTTTTCTTTCTTTCTTTATTTTAATGTAGCAAGTCAAAGTATTGTCAAACACTCAATTTAGTAATCTGTTTTATATATCCACCTTGTTTGGGTATGAATAGAAATGCAAGTCTCCAAGCTAAGCAAAAAGAAGCCTACTTATAAAATCTCTTAGCATAAAATATAAAGTATGTGACAATTTTTGCCTTAAAGATTTAATTTTAATTTCGTTCTGAATTCAGGTTGTAGAAATTGGAATCACAAACAAGAAGCAGAGGGTCTACTGGCTTCCAGACATAACTGCATGGAGCCTTTTGTAAGCATTTGTAAGATGTGGTTGTACTGGACAACTCTTTGTTTCATGAAGGCAAATTAAGGTGAGGCCTGGGAGATGCTTGGGGGCCACAGAGGGAGATTTCCTCCACCATCAGCTCCCTGGAGTGGGGTCAACCTCCCAAGCATGTAGTTCTGGATTTTAGTCCTCATGTTCATCTGGGCTCAGCAGTATTCAAGACTGCTAGAAGAACAGTAAATTCCTTGTTCTGTGATTTTTGTTGTTGTTAACTTTTTGTTGTTAGTTTTTGGTTTTCATTTTTGTTTTACTGATTGGTGGTACTCATTGTAACTGCAGCCTTAGTCCAGTATCTATAGTTCACATTTTTATCTCAAAGGAAAAAGTCGCCAAGTGAGTATCCCAGTAACTTAAGAATTTGTCAAATGTCTTTGAAATTTCACTTTGGTTTTCCATTTGCACAGTTTTGGTTTTATTTGACACACTTCTTTTGGATCACTTACATTGCTATTATTTCTAAGAAATGCTTTCATTATTATAGCATGCTATTAACGAAGATGCATTTATTAACCCATGCTGATGGAAATATTTTAGTACTGGGAAAACCATTCACTCCCTTTTCTGAAATTATGCTTAAGGAATTCCTCCTCTGTTACTCACTAGCTTTGTGATCTTAGGCATGTTGCTTAACCTCGGTGTGCCCCAGTTTCTGTATCTGGGCATATGAAGTCCTCCCCTCATTTGAGTTACTATAAGGATTAGATTAAATAATATTAGCCAAGAGTTTAGACCTGTGTCTAGCATAAAACTAGACCCATATAAGTGTTTGCTAAAAGAATACATTTTAAAATATGAGTACTGGCTCTGTTTGACTCCAGAATCTTCCATCTTTATACTGCCCTGTGCTGTCTCTTGGCATACAGATATAAGTACTAGGCTTAGCCCTTTACCCTTCTCTCTCACCAGCTTTAGTTCTTGGATGTCAGAAGAGGTCAGAGGCAAAGTGAAGGTAAGAAACATGAATTCTCCATTCTGTCATTATGGCCACTATGCTTACTTTTCCCAAGAAATGACCATATAGTGTTTGTTTTCAAGCAGGTCAGGCAAATTTATGGTTACTCTAAGGCCTTCCTGGAAGGGAAACAAACAGGAACAAAACCCTTTCATCTGGTTTGTTAATACATGGCATTTCATTTAGAGAGACTATTTCTTTCATCCTTCAATTGGTGTTTTCAGACAAAACAGTTGAGCTCATATAGACAATCCTGAGCCCCCTTCCCAGAGGATGTTTTAATCAAGGTATCACTTCTGTGTGTAAGTTGAATCATTTAGCAACTTTTAGATGAAACTTGAATAAATTCATGGTTATTTTATTTTAAATATATTCAATTAATACAAAATTTCTAACCATAAGCAACAGAGTAAATTACTGTGATGGCTTTGGCTGTATCCAGAATTAGTTTACAACATTGGGCACAATTATATATTTGGTTACAAAAATTCTGATGGGAAATAGTCTCATTTTATCAAGTAGATGTGGGAACTGTCAAATAAATATCAGTTCTATCTGCTTAGTTATTTATAACATCTAATAAAATAGATAAATCAACTTAGCCAGCATCTCCTTGAAGTCTAGAAATACTGTTTTCTAGATTTAAAAAAACTGCTTATCAAAACTCCACGGAGCAAATAAATCTTATGATTAATTCTTCATAAATAGTCTGATTCATTCCATTCCCTGAGTGCAATTTAAATCAAGCTATAAAAATGTCTGATCCACAATAAGCAGGTTGATGTTTTATCAAGTGATGCTGACTATTTAAGAACTGGAAAGGTAACTTCGGCTGTATATATGGCTGTATATATTTTATTTTATCCTTTGAAAAGGTATAAGGCCTCATTAAGGTAGAACAGCCATTCTAAATCCAATTATTTGAAGATTTACATTAAATTTTTTCTAAAATCTACTTATGTGTTGGCCTCAAAGAAACCATAGTAAGTTTAATGAAAAAAATTAAAAAGATACATGAGCATATGTTTTTCAGGGAACAACTCAAATCTCCAGTTTCACCTTTATAAATGAATTAAATTGATTTTAACTTCACTATGTCTCTGTTATTTGTCCTCATCTGGAAAATTTAATTCTTTAGCCTTTACACTGGCTGATACTGTGTTGGGGACACCAAGTCCTCCAATTACAAACCCTCAACACCTTAGTTTAATTCCCTCTGAAATGGAGAATAATTGTAACTGTCCCATGGCATGGTGAGAACTAAAAGAATTCTACATGTAAAGTTCTTGGAAAAGCACTTGGCAAATATTAAATACTCAACAAAATTCAGTATTATTCTTAATATTAAAATAAAGACTGTATATTAATGAACCTTCCCAGGCACAAAGTGAGCCCTTGAGAAATGTTTGTTTCTTCCTTTTTTTTTTTGTAGGGTAATTTTTTATTTTTCTTTTGTAGGGTAATTTTTTATTTTTCTTTTGTAGGGTAATTTTTTATTTCAAAACTCTACTTCCAAGAGGATGCTATGTTTTTTGAAAATTCCAATACATAAAACTAAGACCCTTAAAAGAAATGAAGTTGATTAGTTGAGGCATACATTCAGCAAGTACCAGTGGATCTTGATGTGACAAAGACTGTATTCCTGTTGAGGATATACAAAGAGGGATAATACATGGACTGTACCTCTGAGTCCAAGAACCTTATGTATTAGAGGAAGATGGGGGAAAAGATGGTTTTATACTTTGCCGTTCATGAGTTAAATGTTATAATGGGAGAATTAGATAGTTATATAGGGATAGTTAGTAAAACCCAGAACTCTGTGAGTTTTAAAGCCAATGACCAATGTTTCTTAAGCATATTGCCAGTATCATTTAATTAACATCTGTGTATTGGTTGTTTATTAATGCCTACTTACACATAAGGGCTGGGGCTTTTGTTCCCTGCCTTTTAGTCTTAGTGCCTTTTAATCTGGTTGTTGAAATAAAGGCTTACAAACGTCAAAGCATATCGTAAGGAGAGTGTAATAATAATAATAAAACCACTGATGCAAGTAATGTCAAATTGCAGGGACACAGGATTTCAAAGGAGGGAGAAATCATTGAGGTTAGAATTTTCTGGAAAGTCTTTCTGGTAGAAGAAAGGCTTGAATTGTTCCTTGACACATACATAGGACTTGAATACCTAGAAGGCACAGAGGGATATATTTTAGGCTTGTGTGAAGTTATAGGCTCATGAAGTTAAAAACATGAGAAAGTACAAATGGAGGACTCTTGGTTGGCAAATGCTGCTTCTTGGCAACACAAAGGAAGGTTTTAGGAGAGATTCAAGGACAGCCATATGGATTTGGAAGTTCCTTGATTGCAATGACAGTAATTTTTTCCTGAAAGCATAGGAGTTATGGTGCCCTGAACATATTATTCAATTAATAATTCAAAATGAAAGAATGTGTCCATATTTGTAGTCATGTTTTCACAGACTGAATTTTGAAAATGGGAAGTACTAAGGTAGGGACCCAGTTAGGAATTTATCTAGTAATCAATAGGAAACAAGAAACAAGTAAAAGTACTTAATGTATATGCAGTTGAAAAAAAATCACACTCAGCAGCTTTATTTTCAAAAACCACATTCATTCAAGATGACCAAAGTTTAGAAGGCAAGTTTAAAATTATCAGTACAATGAGTATGGGTAACCACTGGTCCTTTGTCTCAGCTCTCTGACAAGAACAGTAGAAGCAGGGTGAACACATAAGACCAAAGAGCACAACCCTTTTTATTATTGCATACAGTTTACTAATAGCATTAAAACAATGTCAGTGAGGAACTTATTTCACCCTGAATTCCACTATTATACTGCTAATACACATATACTATATACAGTACTATATACTACTACTGTTTTTTACTTTCTTCTATTTCCCTTAAAGTCTTTGTGGCCATCTGATTTTTAAAAATTTAATGTCCCATAATTTACTACCCTCTATTGTTAGATATTTGGACTGTTCCATTTTTTTCCCACTGGTAGAGTTAATGCTGTAATTAATAATTTTATGTATATAGTTGTGTTCCTCTTTTCAATTATTTCCTTAGGGTGGATTCTCAGGAGAGATATTACTGGGTCAAAAGGTATAAAGGTTTTTATAGCTTTTCAGACAGTTTGCCAAATTGCTTTCCAAAAGGATTTTGCTACATCAATTTATAATACCCTAGGTGCCTCTTCTGATAATAAAGCATGTATTTCCATTCACTTCCTATCCCATACTATCCATTACAGAACCTTCTGTGAGTAGCCAAGCTGTGGAGCATGTGGATTATTCTTATTTCTTCTCTATTCTCCCAAAGATAATCATGTCTCCTTTTGTTGCTTTACTACCATGAAGGAGCTCTGTTCCCACTTATGTCACCCTGCAGGATCACTAACAACTAGGATTTTCCTTACAGCAAACAGCGGATAACTGGGACTTTAGCTCATTGCGAAAATTGTTGAAAAGACCTTGTAGAAGAATAATGGATCGAGGCAGAACCAGTGACACTGAGTATTTGTTGCACTAACTAGGGCTTCCTGACCTCCCAAGGATGTTAGAATCCAATCGAATCTTTGATCTTTTCAATAAATGACTGATAGACCTATGATTGCTTATGACTTTGCCCAGCCTCAGCCGTTCAGGAAGGCAGAGTTGCAGCATTTTATCAGGTTCAAGTATCAGAAGAGCTTTTCTTTGGCACACGACTTGACCTCAGATTCTGATGCGACAACATATAAACTCCACGGCCGTGGAAAGTAACATGAATTCTCTGAGCCTTGAATTTTTCATTCATCAAATGAGGATGGTATTAACTCTAACTCCTCCTTTATCTTGCTGTGAAGATCGCATGAGATAACACATGAAGAGTGTTCTGTGGAGTGCCTAGAACATGACCCACCCTGATGAATATTAACTCTTTGAAAACAGTAGACAGATTAACTATGTTTTCTCTACTGTAAAACTAGTTAAGAAATAGCTGGAAGTCCAGGGGTAAGACCATCTAAACTAATGATCATTTTTAAGTAGGCTGAGACTATTTCTGAAGTTTTTTGAGCCACGGATATATCTGAACATTTGTAGAAGGCTATCAATTCTCCCTCTAAGGAAAAATACAAAATTTGCATCTATTTCTTTCAAACTCTCTAAGCTGAGTCCTTTGACCTCAGGTTAAAGATCCTGCTTATAGACATACACACATATATTTATGTATATATTTATATAATTTCAAATATGAAGGAACTGAGCCTCTAAGAACTTAGTGTGTTCAGTATTGTATAATTACCTAAAAACATAAAGCAGGTCGAAAGTACCTGCATTTTCCCTAAAAAATTAACTTCAGGAATTTCTAGTGGAAGCTGAGGTTCTTAACTGTTATCTCCTCTGAGGTGACATTTTTTTTGTTGTAAAAATAAATAAAAGTGTAAAATAAAGTCATGTTATGAAAACAGAAAATCTGGTCATTTTTATTTCTTCTTTGCTGCCAATGCCAAGGATATACTTGCTAAATATAGAAATGTTTCTTCCTTATGTTTCCAAACTCACATTCTCTGGTGTATCATTTCTACCTGGCTTGTGTTGCAGACCAGGAAACATCAGTGCAAAAAATTGTGTGGTATTGATTTCCAAGATTACTGACTTAAAGGCAGGTCACAAAAGAGAATTATTTTTACTGGGGTTTAGTTCTTTGTGGTTTCTAATTATATATAAAGTTCTGCACATACTAATGTTTTCAAATTTCAAAGAAAAAAAGACAATACAACTTGTCTTTCCTGAAACTCAGGGGGAGAGATCTACAGTTAAAGGAAAATGTCTGATCCACAAGTATTTAAGAGACTCCCCAAAGAAATCTCATTTCACTAGAAAAGCACTGAATACTATTCAAATAAAGTTGGAAACCCATCTCTTTGGTACAGGGAAAGTGGTATGTGAAAGCTGATTTTTTGTAACAAAATATTTAATGAAAGGAAAACCAGAATATTGTGATCTTCAAACATATCATGGAAGCCTACAATAATGAAAAAATTCCTTCTATTTACAGAGCTAGGTATCCAATCAGAATATAGAAAATTGTAAGATACCTCTATTTTTATTTGAAAAATCATAACGTGAATAAGCTTCAAACTCACAGATCTGTAGAAACCTGTGACAGAGCAAAGGATGCCATAAAACCTAAGTAAATTACACTTAAAAAAGATGATAAGCTTGTCATAACTGAGAAGAGACTCATAGCATCCTCACTCATGATGGGGGAAGAATTCATCATTAGGAAGGATAATAGGCAAAATTTTAATTGGTAACAAACTTCTCATGGCTGCTTATGGGCTGGTGTGCCAGAGTGGAAGTTTGTGAGAGCCCGCCAAACACTAATGCTCCCTGTTTTACCTCTCCGCAAGCCCTCATCTTCCCCAGCCTCCAACTTTCTCATCCCTTAGGTGATGGCTTGCTGAAGACAATTACTCAGTAGTCCAATGCTGTCATAAAACGAGGGTGGAGTTACTCAGAGAATCTGGATAGTGGCCCAGGTAGTCTGGAGACATGGGGACAACGCCCAACTTGCTCTCAGAAACTTATAAAAACAAAAGAATTGGCTGGAGGTACTTAAAATGGATTCATGAGAGCCCCAGTGGGGAAGGTGAGTTACCACAGGACTTACACATTTTCTTGATAAAAGAAAGCCATCAACTGAGCATCTACTAGATATTATAACAGCAGAGTTCTGGGCTCTAATTCTCTACTTCCAATGCATCCATCTCTGAAGGGGTCAGAAACCAGCTAATGAGTATGTCGAGAAGATCAAGCTATCCCAGGATGGAGAGGAGATAATACATAGAAGTGAGCTTCAAAAGCAGTGGGGAGAAAATATGTATCTATTTTATACTCTACCTTAGTGTGTGTATGGTTGTATAAATTGGATATTTTGCCCTAGCATCCCCTATAGCATATTGTAAAGCCATTGCATTATGTTTTTATGCAGTTGACACAGGATTTGGCAGATAAGTGATAAGGACTAGAGAGTCTGGAACTAACCCGAAGAATATGTGTTACACATATCAATATAATTTAATGTATGACAAATATGATTTCTTCTTGGCACCATTCCATAGAGGTAAAGGTACAGCCATCAGCCTATCTGGGAAGACATAAGATTGGATGCCATGATGGCTGCTGATTCTCCTTAGTACCCCACCTGAGAAGAATGCTCCTTGTAGATGGTCTTGTCAATGTTTTTTGGAATTGCCCAGCTGAGAAGAGCTGTTTCATCTAAAGTCATACCACCGGGGCAGCCTTGACCAATAACCAGGCCAGCCTTTGTCTGCCCTTTGAAGACCCATCCCAGTTTGAGAGGCCCTGTGGATGTGACTGGAGCTCTCATGGGGACATCATGGCTCTGCTCAGTCCTGCTTCACCCCATCCCTTCCACAGGCAACAGCCACAAGGACATACCCTGACAAAACCTGTGTGTGTTAGTCTTCATCCTAAAATCAGCTTCCCAGTGAACCCAACCTGTGACAGACCCTAATCCTAAACTATGCTTATCAATTTCATATGTAAAAATTAAGGAAGTAAACAATACAAATAAAATTATAGTAAGAAAATCCAGGTGGCTGCATTTACCTATCTAGTGAAGGGAGACACTTTCTTAACCAAGACTGGAAACCCAAGAGGTTAAAAAGAAAAAGGTGGATGCATATTAATGTAATTAAAATCCTTCTGCATAAAGTTACCTTCATTTACTCCTTTTTTTCTTTCTTTCATCTTTAAATCTATTCCAAATGGGATTTTGTCACATCACATACCAAGTGTTCAATAAATATCTGTGCAGTAATGAATAAATGAATGACAAAAATAGCAAAATAAATTCTACAGATAAACTTTGTTTTTAAATGTATTTTTTGATGTAGAGAACTCAATCTGTACTATCTGAAAGTACCTACTGAAAGGAAACAGCCCTATAGAAAAATGTGTAAATAAAGAATAGCAAAGAAGTAAACATAGTAAACATAAACATGTCATAGGAATATGAAAAAATGATAAAGCTTAATAAAATCCCAGAAAATGTAAATTATAATAAAATGAAGTTTTTTTCTACCCATCACAGCAATTTAACCAAAAAGGATGAAAAATATCTATTTCTGGTGAAAACTTGGAATTATTATTACTGCTTTCCCAGACTATTCTTGAAATATCTCTAAAATTAAAAGTACATATTCTTTTGTACAAGTAATTATATCTTTTGGCTTGTTTTGATGTACCAGAATATTGGAATATATAGTCTAGAGTAGTAAAGTAACTATGGAAAAAATAGTGAATGCCCTTCAATAAGAAAACAATTTTATTATAAGACATACATATCCTGGAATCTATTTTTGCTATCAAAGACAATGAATTCAAGTCCTATATCCGCTGCAGTCTACTAAGCGGGCAGGGAGAGAGGTGATGGGGATAACCCAACTGAATGAATAAGGGGATTCATTGTCTATAATAAATACACCCAACTAGAAGACATTCTGCTTTTAGTATCACTATATGCTGGTAAATCTAATAATAGCATTGATAATATACTTCTCCCCACCAGTCAAGAGTCTTCTCAGCAGCCCCTGATTTGGCATCCGCTGAGAAACAGTTAACTTGGAATGATTTATGCAAAGTGCAATTGAGTGTCCAAAGAAAAATGCAAAGTATTTATATATCATATTATTCCATTTTCTTTAAAATGATCAAAATCCTGGCTCTGTATGCATATTTACATGAATAGTTATCACACATATTATGTATATACATACATACATACACTTATGATTAAAATGATGATCTGAGCATGAGGAAAAAGATGGAAGGCTACATATTAGATTGTTAGCATAGGTTCTGGGGGTCTGGAGAAGGTAGTGAGGAGGGAGGAAAAATAAAGACAGAAGATAAGCCAAAAATATTTTAAAATACTGCATTAAAAATGTGTGATTTTTACCACATCTGTACATTCATATACATATAAAAGTGCAAATGTGAAGTCATTTTGAATAATTCCAAAAGCAAACAGAAAGTGACAAATTTCAGCACTTTGAAGCTGGAAATCTGATCCAGATTTCAGAACTCATGCAATGTGAAGATGTAAGGATCTGAAATTCTATGTGGAAAGATGGACTGAAAGACCAGGCTTAGAAAATAGACAAGCCCACACTCACCCCTAAAATCCAAGATTTCAAGAGTTTCTTATCATTTGTTTAAACTGCAAGTTGAGAAAACTAACTCTGAACAATCTGAATGCATACATAGAGTGATTACCCATTATTACATTCTATTCAGAAAGAAGACTTTTAAAATATTGATTTCTTTAGAATGAACATATCGTTAACAGAATTCCAATAATTTTGATTTCATAATTTCCTAGGTTTGTTTGCTTATTTGGTTGGTTATCCATAAAATTGTGACACAAATGACTTAACTTTTTACTGTGAGATCTATAAATATGAAAGCTAAGCCGTCACTAGTTCTAAGAAAGTAGAGCAACGGCAAGGGTTGGGGTTGATGGTTTGTACCTGGCACAAAGCAAACATTTTAATTGCATCTAATCAGAAACACATTCTGTTTTGAATTCCAGTGTCGAATCCAGCAGTCTGCACGGAAGAGTCTGCACAGAGGCACAATAGATTTCTCCATTAGTCATTCAGACTGCTTTGTTCATGTCACTGTGACCTTGGAGAGAACACAGTATTCTTAGAGACTTTAAAATCATGTTCTAGGTGGACCTCATAAAGTACATGAAGGCTATAATTCTACCTTGTGTAAAAGACTTGGAATTTACTAAAATATACTTTTAAAGTCCTTTTTTCTGTTATCTAGATTAAGGTACATGTTAGCATTTGGGGACTCTATTGCTTGTATTAGCATCGTTAGATTTGTAGTAGCATCAGAAACTTGTTACAAATAAATAGGAACAGCTCAGTATTTTTTAAATAATTCTTTTGATTTTAGGCAGAAACATGATATGGAGAATCAGAGTGTTGGCAAACAAGATCTTTCATTTCCAGATCTACCTTAGTCACTATGTAGTAGTGTTGAATTCTTTCTAACATAGAAAAATAAATCTTACTTTTCATAAAGAGCTTCACTCAGTCTCTGCAATCAAATGAGTTGCTGTAAAATAGGTTATTGTCTTTCATTCAAAAAATAAATGTTGCGTTAGGTAAACATTTTGTTCCAAGTTTTGAATACTGGTGGTAATAGATTGACCAACAAAACACAGACCTGTTCTTGAGATGTCTACAGACTAAACTACAATACAATGTGAAAGGCATGCTAAGTTATTAATATAGAGAATCATGTAAGCATAGAAAATTATAAATAGTGAAGTTTTGGTTACATTATTTATATATTTTTGTATTAGCAGCTGCAGGATTTGGATTATGGCCACACATTTCTCTAATTAAATACTTAAAATCCATGCTATGGGACCACTTACAAGGTTTTGAGGTTATCATGCTACTAAACATATATGAATGAGGCAAGACTGAGCTCATGTTTTTATTCGAATTTCTACACCTTAAATAGAACTACATTAAGGTTCATCTTGTTTTTAGAGAAATTAAGCTTATTTTTCAGACGCGGAAGCTTGATTAGGAATTTGAATCTGTTCACTTTGGAATAGCATGTACCACTTTGGAGCCTAATTTTTCATACCTGTTGAAAATGGATCATTCAAGCCAAGGCAACATTTTGACCAGGCATCCTTCTTTTCAGCACTCTTAAATTAGATGATAAAAAGTAAGGCAATTAATTATTTCCTCAAACTTTAGGCAAATAGCCTGGAATTTACAATGGCTACCGGACAAAAAATGTTGGCTTGTAGTTTTTCTTAGCAAGCTGTTCATAAAAACATTGAAGTTATTGATCTGAGACCCACTTAGTTTATTTTTGTTTCATCTTTATAAAAACTCAGCACTCATGGTATGAATTAGGGAACAAATGATCAACATGATTTATTTGTAATTTTCACACCCATTTTACTTAATAGTTACACTAACAGTCGCCTTCTAAATCTTTTGATTAGGTACAGGTATGAAAAAAAATAAGATGGGCCAGAAAGAGCTTTTGAAAACACTAATTTTTAGGGATGAAATATGATCCTTAATATATTTGGGGGTAAAAAGAATATTTCTGTTCAGTTGGATACTCCAACTTTTTAACTTGTAGAAGGCATCTGTAAACTTAAGCACTGACCCCAAATGCAAAAATTTAAAAATTAGATAAAAATTTATTCAGACAAATAAATTCTAATAATCTCTTGGGGAATATTTGGGTATGATTTGTTTCCTTCCTGTTCAGCTAAACACAGATTACATAGTTATAACAATTAATATTTATTGCAGGTTTTAGCATGTGTTGGGAACTCTATTACACTCTTCATATGCATTTATGCATTTCATTTAAGCTCACAACAACCCTATCTAATGTGCATTTGTAGTAATTAAAATTAATTAATTAATCAAAATGAATTAAGAGAAACTATCATTTCAGTGCCTTTATTTAAAATGAATTTTTTCTCACTCAAAAAATTCAATTAGTCATAGTTCAGAGCAGAGGAATCTGTCTTCTCCACATGGTCACTCAGGAATTCAGGCAGAAGGAGGCACTACCATATACAAAGTATATGATTTCTAATGCAATGCAATCTACAGAACCAAATGGAGGAAAAAAGTCGGGGAGGATAGCATGGGATGATTTTACTGGCCAGGCTTGGAAGTGGCATACATCATCACAATGTATGTATCATCACATCACAGAACTCAGCACATGATCACATGTTATTACAATGGAGAATAGGAAATGTTGCCGAGCTCTGTGCACAAAAGGAATGGGAAACTGGTAGATATGGTGAGTAGCTAGTCAGTCTCCACCACAGGACAAGTATATATTCTACTTTACTGCTAAAGAAAGTAAGGCTTCAATAAGTTTCAGCTTTAGCATATGCTGGACCATAAGAGACATGTATTTCATGTTCCTGATTTGTGAATAGCTTAGCTTATTACCCAGGTAAGTCATTTATATTCTATATTCTTATGCTCAGTGAAAAAGTATGCTTCCTGATATACTAACCTGGTTTGAATATAACAGAATCTCAATCAATAGTTTGATAAAAAATTTTCCAGGTAAAATTCAACTTTATTTGGCAGTTGGTTAAATCCTCATTGGTTTTCAGATAAGTGAAAACTTGTGTGTGGTAAGACTAAATATCAAAACAGTCTTGGTTGAATAATGGCTCTATTAGCCAAGGCTAAACTGACTGACAATCAGAAGGCAACTTGGTGTAGTTAAAGGAAGTCTGACACGCACCCAGTGCTACACATCGTACCTTTCCTCCACTGCAGGCAGATCTAAGGGACCACTGGCACAGGTGTCCCAAACCCTAACTAGCCAATGGCCTGGGAATAGCTCAGTTCTTCCCTGTTAGTTTGAATCTTTATGGTTTTAGTCAACTCAGGAATTAAGAAAAAAATGGATAAAATTGACTTATCTCAACACTGAACACTTTAAGAGATTATCCCTTAATTGCTGCTGCTTGGCTCTTGGGTGGATCCAAGCTCTTGTCCCATTTGAGGCCCAGTTGATTTTTAGTTATTGTTTTGACTCTGAAATCCTTCTCCGTGTATCTCCAATAAGTCCTCTCTCTGAATAATTTAGCTAGAGTTTCTGCTGCACACAATTTTAAAAAGTAGTGATAAATATCATATGTATCACAGGGTATTTTTAAATTGTATCTTTCACCTCAACAGCAGATGGACTTTAAACTGTTAAAATTTCTAGGCCAATTTGGTCACCCAGGAAATAAAACAAAAGAGAGCTAAAATTTATCCTTTTATCAAAAAACAAGCAGGGATGGCTCTTTTCGTGTCTAGCATAGTCATGCCTTGTGCTCCTAAGAAGCATCTGAAGATTGCAGGGCACCAAATCAGTAGATGCTGGATAAAATGACCAATGTGTTTGCTCTGCATCCACCTACCAACCCCCAAAAGATGACAGAATGTGTTCTCCACGTATTTTCTTAAGGAACATACCTAAATATGCCTGACCGGAGATGAAGTGAAGAAGATCTGCATGCAGAGGCTCATAAGAAGGATGACAAAATCTGACCTGATTGAACCTACCCTGCTGATTACAGATCTCCTCGGCATCAAGACTGCAGAGAATTTCCAACTAATCTATGACGCGAAAGGTTACTTTGCTATCCATCACTTTATTATGCCTGAGGAGGCCAAGTACAAATTGTGCGAGGTGAGAAAGATCTTTGTGGGCACAAAGGGAATCCCTCCTCCTCGTGGCTCATGCCATCTGCCCTCTGCGACCTTCATCCCCTTATCACGATGAATGGCAGCACTCAGACTGACTTGGGGACCGGCAACGTTACCAATATCTTCAAGTTTGCATGCACTGGTGACCTGTACATGGTGACCAGAGATCCTACCCTGGGAAGAAATGGCATGATCATCAACAGAGAGAGACATCTGGTTCTTTTGATGTGGTTCAGGTAAACGATTACAAAGCAACAGCTTTGCCACCCAGCTCTCCAAATCTTCATCATTGGCAAAGACAACTAACCATGGATTTATCTTTCCCAAAGCAAAGGTGTCCCCTCAACCATTGCTGGAGAGATAAGAGATGGTGGCCCAACAGAACAGTAGGTGTAATAATCACTAGGTGACATGACTGGAAGGGTTTTTGCATTCATAATGCACCATGATTTTTTTTTTAAGTATGGTCAAGTAGTATAACAGCTGGCTGTTGTTCAAAGTGACTCTTATCAGCCCTAGTGACCCAGTTGCAATGATAGACACAAAATATGCACATATTCAATGACTTATTGGCCATCACTTGCTGTCTACTATCATATATCTACTAAATTTAATTTTTCTGGTGGCAAAATTAATTCTGAATTTCATTAAGCTTTCAAAGACTTAAACTTCAAAGGGAATACTGTTTAATTTCCTTCAGAATATAAATTTTCTGAGCCACAGAAGACAGGAAAGGTACATTCTCAGGAGGTCTTAGGGTCAGAATCTATGCAAAATTTTCTAAGTGCAAAATCCATGGGCCTTGTACTCTGTTTTTAAAAATTAATTTAGATTTTTTGTATTCTGCTTTATGAAATATCCAGGTCTGTGCTTTTTGTCATTGCCCTTGTTATTTCTCCATGACTTCAGGCAATGTTCATGCTCCAGTACAAGTGTATTGTTTCTCCTATGGCCTTGAGAATCCCAAACACATTGCCATGCTCTCTTATGTGCACTTAGTCTGCTTCATTGTTGTCACTGATAACCTTTAAGTTTTTACTTTTGGGGACAGATAATTACCATTATCACTTTGTCATCATCAGCTGTACCCCTTGTCATATTTGAGCTACTTTTTTTCAGCACATACACACACTTCATTCTAATATAGATATCTCCACTAGAAATCATCAAAATGTTGCAAACAAATGAAATGTATGAGTTTATTAATTCATTAAGGAATTAAAGTATTAAAGGTTGAGGGAAGCTATACCTGCAATTGGAGAATGTGTTCTGGACTTGGTGTTAGCTCAGGAATGTAAGATCAGAGCTGCTCCATGATTTAACCGTGCTTCCGGCTCCCCTCCCCACCCCCCACACACATGTTCTTATCTGCTTTCCAGTGCTATCTTGTGATATGCGCTACTTTTGCTGTGTACATACCATCTTTCCTGTCACCGGCACACAGGAGCATTCTGACTCATGATCATTACTGGCTGATGGGGTTGGGCCCCCAGCACGTATGTGTCAAGACCTGTTTAAGATATGAAGATACCTCGAAAGAAAATAAAGGGCAAAATTCCTTGCACTGGAGGCATGGTCTGATATTGGGAAGGCACTGTTGCAATGGAGAAAGGATTTGATTTCATCCTATATAAATGCTGTCACTGATGTTTGCTTTCCTTCCCCACCTCCCCCTCTCCTTCCAAGGACATGGACATATTGAGGTTGAAATGCCCATGAGAGGTGTGAACTGAAGCTATAATTTAGGGCTCTTATTTACACAGTGTTGCATTATGCAAATCAAGCATCCAGTACTATAACCACTGATCATCTTTCATACTTTCTTGCCTAGGTTCTGGAGCTTCTGTAGATGTTCCCTAGAATGCTCTCTTCTGCACAGACACCTACTTACCCTTCAACATCAATTAGGTGCCACCTTTGAACTCACCCAAGGATATATTTTATTTTTCTCTCTTACCATAGCTTATACCTATTCCTATTATAGATGGTGATACTTTATACATCACAGCATCAAGATTCTTTGTGCATCAGTCACCTACACAACCTAGTGAAGCAGTGGAGGCCTGAATGTTTTCTTATTCTTCTCTCTATACAGAACAAACCAGTTTCTGCAATGTAAAATGGCTCCAAAAATAGCTAATGAATAAATAAGTTAAAGAATTAAAGTGCAAGGGGATGGATATTATATATATATGGAATGTGTTGTTGTGTGAATGGATGGATCTGTAGAGATTAGAACTATTCATGCACTGTAATATCTTTGTGAAGAAATTTTCTACCAAAGATCTTAAATACAGATATATCCTGATGTCTGGCAGGAGATAAACAACTTTAATAATACTAGAGTTTTGAGGACTCTGAAAAATCGAATTTCTGTGTTTTCATCCTCAAAACCTAGGGATATTTGTGGATAGCGGTTTTTTTTCTTGGGTCATGAAATCCACCCCTCTATAACCTAGTATAATAAAGCCAGAGTGATACTCTTTAATTTTAAATTGATCATTCCATTTTTCTCAAAATCTTCCAAGGGGTTTCCAGCTTTGCATGAAATCCAAAGTTCTTACTATGTATACACTATCTGGCTATTCATTACTCTAATTTTTGTTCCCATCAATCTCTTCTTGCTCATACTTCAGCTATATAAAAACCTCTTTGCCCTTTGTTGAACATGCCAATCCCTATCTGAACTCAGGGTCTTGTATTCTATACCAAGGACATTCTCTTCCCAGATACCCTCCTGGCAAATGCCTTTTCTTACCCAAGTATTGGTTCAAACGTATCCTATCACAGAGGCTTTCCCTGATCACATTGGATAGAAAAGCCCCTCCTCCCCTCATCATTCTCTACCCCTTACCCTGCTCTCACTACCTGACATGTCACATTTAGGTTTAATTGTTTATTTTATGCCACCCCCCAACTAGAATGTAAGCATCATGAAAATAGAGACCACTTTATTCACTGATGAATTTCCATCATTTAAAATAATACTGGCAGATAAGGCATTTGTTGAATTTATAAATAAATGCTTTTATAAAGTTTAACTCATAGGAAATTATTTTATAACTGTTTTTTAAAGTTTTATTTTTAAATGATTAAATACAAAGTTTGCAAAGAGCCCAGAGAGATCCCATGTACTCTTACCCATCCTCTCCCCCCTCCAAAGATTACATCTTAAATAATTATAGTACAGGATCAAAAACGAGGGCATTGACATTGATGCAATGTGTGTGCCTAGTTCTACATCATTTAATCAGATGAGTATATTCATGCAATCACCACAAGCAATATACAGACTATTTCACCATCACATGGACCTGCTTTATGCTGCCCCTTAGACTCATCCCTCATCACTCTTCATTCTTAATACCTGCCAGCCACTAATCTGCTCTGCATTTCTATAGTTTTTATAATTTGAAAACATTATGTAAATAAAGTCAAAATATTATGCAAATATTATGTAAATATGTGACTTTGGGATTGGCCTTTTTCAGTCAGTATAACATCCTTGATTTCCATCAAAGTTGTGTATATCAATAGTCTGTTCCTTTTATATTGCTGAAGAATATAGTTCATGATGATATGGGTATGGTATAGATGTACCACAGTTTAGCCATTCACCTATTGAAGGACATTTTGGTTGCTTAACTATTTACTATTGAGGGACATTTTGGTTGTTTCACATTTTGGCTATTACAAATAAAGCTATTTTTGAAAAAAATGAGTGCACGTTTTTGTGTGGACATAAGCTTTTGTTTTTTGGATAAATGCCCATGAATGCAATTGCTGAGTTTATAGTAATTGTATGTTTTTTAATAAATTGCCAAAATACTTTATACGATGGCTATGCCATTTCACATTCTTATCAGTAATGAATGATTATAGATCCAGTTTTTCTGCATCCTCACAAACATTTGGATAACATATTTTCAGTTAATTCTGTATAAGATGTGGAGTTTAGGTTTTGTACGAGGTGTGAGGTCCACTCTTTTTGTCTATAGAAGTTCAATTTCTCCAGCACCATTTGCTGGAATGACTATCCATCCTCTGATGAATTGCTTTTGCTCCATGATGAAAATTTATTGGGCATATATATATGAATCTATTTCTGGATTCTCACTTTTCTTCTATTGATTTATATGTCCATCCCTCTCCAAATACCACACAGATAACTGTAGCTATATAATGAGTCTTGAATTTGAATAGAATGATTGCTCCTACTTTATTCTTCTTTTTCTTAATTATTTTAGCTGTTCTGGTTATTTGGCCTTTTTAAATAAATTTAAAAATAATCTTATTTACATTAGCAAAAATATCTTTCTGAGATTGGATGGATAGTGCATTAATTATGCATATCAAACTGGGGAGAGTTGACAATGACTAGTCTTCTAAACTGTGGACATAGAATGTTTTCCATTTACTTAGAACTTATTGATTTCGCCAATTAGCAATTTTATTATTTTAAGCATAGAATTCTTGTACATGTTTTGTTAGATTTAGACCTAAGATAAGAGTTTTTAGGCTATTACAAATGGTATTATGTTTTTGGCTTGGGTTTACGTATGTTTGCTGGTAGGATGTAGAAATACACACACACACACATGCACATACATGGAGCCCTGGACTAAAAAATTATACAGATTTGAAAGGAAAAAAAAAAGAATATAGATTTTAAAGGAGGAAATAAAATGGCCTTTATTTGCCAAGGACAAAATAGTCTATGTAGGAAACCATGAAGCATTTACATAAATACTCCTTGAATTAAAAAGTGAGTATAACAAAGTTGCAGGATAAAGGACAGTATTGTTTTCCGGTATACAGGCATTGAACAAATGAATTTGAAATTTAATAAAATACTACTTAGAATAACACAAAAAATGAAATATTTAGGTACAAACATATCAAAGTTTGCACATAATACATTTGCAGAAAACTACAAAACATTAATGGAAGTAACCAAAAAATTATCCTGTAAGTGGAGAAATAGCCCATGTTCATGTATTGGAATACTCATATTGTTAAAATCTCAACTCTTGCCACCTTGATCTACAGAATAAATGCAGTCTCACACAAAATCCTTGCAAGCTCCTTTGTAAAGATAAAAAATTGATTCTGAAATTTCTGTGAAAAGGAAAAGGATCTGGAATAATAAACACAATATTGAAAAAGAAGGACAAAATGGAGGACTTACACTATTCAATTTCGAGACATACTATAAAACTATAATAATCAAGACAGAGTGGTATTAGTGAAACAATAGGCACTTCAATCAATGGCACCCAGCAAATTGACTCAAACAAATATATTCAAATGACTTTTGACAAAGGTGCAAAGGAAATTCAGTGGTAGAAAGGAGAGTCTTTTCATCTAATGGTACTAGAACTATTGGAGGTTCATATGCAAAAAAAAAAAAAAGGAAAAGAACCTAGACACAGCTCTTGTAGAGCTTAAAAAAATTAACTGAAAATGAATCACGGGCATAAAGATAAAACTATAGCTTTTTAGAAGACAATATGACACAAAATCTAGATAACCTTGGGTGAAGTGATGAGTTCTTATAACATGCAATCATTTTAGCAATGAAATAAATAGACTTGGATTATAATCCATGTAAAAATAAATACATGAGTAATTAGTCTAGACTAATTAATCATATGAAGAAAATAAAGTAATGGGAAAGAACTAATAAATCTCCCATGTAAAATAATTCTAAATAAATTATGTAGATACTTTGCCCTCCAAGAGGACCCCTCCCTAGTTACTCCTCACCCCTTAAGTGTGGGCTTTGCATAGTGACTTCTTCCCAAAATGTACTGCATGGAAAAGGGATAAAAGAGTAACCTGACAAGGTAGAAATCTAACAAACTCTACCTTAGTCAAGAGATCAAGGTTAACCCAAAAGTGGTAAGTCAAGTCATTAATATGTAGCCTTGATAAGACGTGAAAAGGGTACATTATCTTTGTGGTCTTATTCCCCAAAACTGTACCCTAGCCATGAAAACAACACCAGACAGATCCCAATCAAGGGATATTCTACAAAATATCTGATCAATATCCCTCAGAATCATGAGGATCATCAAAAAACATGGGAAGTCCTATTATCACAATGAAGGAGGCATGTCCGTGGTGACCAAATGGAATGTGGTATCCTGGAAGGAATTCTGTAACAGCCAAAGAATGTAAGATAAACACTAGAGAAATCTGAATTAAATATAGACTTTAGTGAACAATACTGTGTCAATATTGGTTCATTACTTGTAACCAAAGCCTAATACTAATAACAGTAAAAACTGCGGTGAGGCATGTAGGAACTCTATCTTTGCAACAATGCAAATCTATTTTCTTCAATTTTTTATTTAAACTAACACACCTTTCTAAAACTCTTAAGTATATGAGTCTTAAAAAAGTGCTAATGTGTCTTGTGGGGAACTGGGATACTATTAGCAACACCAGGTTTACACAATAAATAAGAATTTCATCTTTTACCTTTGCATTGTATATTTATATTTTTTCCTTTAACATGTGACTGAGCACTCCCTGTTCTTTCAAACCAAATCACTTGCTTATGCAAACTTTGTTGTTACCTTCAATTTGTAGTTAATACTAATGGAAAAGTAAACTGAAAGGCCTGAGCCAAGGAGTGCTAGGAGGAAAGGAGAGATAAATAGGAAAAAAAAAAAGGAAATCGGTAAATGTTGAGATACCAATGTACAATCAATTTCCTAGATGGTAATCGATTTCCTAGGTAGTAGTAATATTTCCCAGGTGGCAAAATCTGGAAATAAAACCTACCACAGTTAAATTTTAGTGTTTAATGCTGTAAATATTAGAAACAGGATTTTTTAAGAATTGATATTATCAACCATGTTAGATTGGCACACTGAAAGCTGTTCACAGTATCCATGCTGTGAGATCACCATATTTGTGAAATGGTTCTTTTTTTTATTAAGATATTATTGATATACACTCTTATGAAGGTTTCACATGAAAAAAGAGTGTGGTTACTACATTTACCCATATTACCAAGTCCCCACTCATACCACAATTCAGTCACTGTCCATCAGTGTAGTAAGATGACACAGAGTCAATATTTGCCTTCTCTGTGCTACACTGTTTTCCCCGTGATTCCCCACACCATGTGTACTAAACATAATACCCCACAATCCCCTTCTCCCACCC
>JAVSCE010012115.1:0-48931 GCA_032199065.1 Smutsia gigantea
TCAATACCGGGGCAGAACACTCTGTGTTACTAGAACCCTTGGGAAAATTGAAAGACAAAAAGTCAGGAGAAACTTATCAAGATTGCCTTGAAGGGACTAGAAGCCTCCTCTCCGAGCTGGGCCGGTTAGCATACCGAGCCTCTGCCAAAAAGGCCCAGCTATGTAAACAGGAGGTGGTCTACTTGGGCTACTCTTTAAAAGAGGGGAAAAGATGGCTGACTGAGGCCAGGAAGAAGACTGTCACGCAGATTCCAGTACCTAAGACATCTAGACAGGTACGTGAATTCCTGGGCACTGCTGGCTTCTGCCGACTTTGGATCCCAGGCTTTGCTACCTTGGCAGCCCCCCTCTACCCTCTAACCAAGGAAGGGGTAAAGTTCCAATGGAAAAAAGAACATCAACAGGCCTTCGATGAAATTAAGAAAGCCCTCCTCTCAGCACCGGCCTTGAGCTTGCCAAATCTGACCAAGCCCTTTACCCTCTATGTAGATGAGAGAGGGGGTGTAGCCAGGGGAGTTCTTACCCAGGCCTTGGGACCCTGGAAGAGGCCGGTGGCATACCTGTCAAAGAAACTGGACCCAGTGGCCAGCGGATGGCCATCCTGCTTAAAGGCCATTGCAGCAGTCGCGATCCTGATCAAGGACGCTGACAAACTAACTATGGGACAACAGGTGACTGTAATTGCTGCCCATGCCCTAGAGAGTGTTATCCGCCAGCCTCCTGATCAGTGGATGACGAATGCTCGCATGACCCACTACCAAAGCTTACTGCTGACAGAGAGAATCATTTTTGGCCAGCCTGCCCTCCTTAACCCCGCTACCTTACTGCCTGAGGACACTGAGGAGCCAGTTGTTCACACTTGTGCAGACATACTTGCTGAGGAAACTGGAGTCAGAAGTGACCTTACAGACACCCCCTGGCCTAACGGTACCACCTGGTTCACGGATGGCAGCAGCTTCGTAGTTGAAGGTAAGAGGATGGCTGGGGCTGCGGTAGTAGATGGAAAGCAGACAGTGTGGGCAAGCAGTCTACCTGAAGGGACCTCAGCTCAGAAGGCAGAACTCTTAGCCTTGAAACAGGCTTTAAGGCTAGCTGAGGGGAAAGTCATCAATATCTACACGGATAGTAGATATGCCTTTGCCACAGCACATGTACATGGTGCCATCTATCGGCAGAGAGGATTACTGATATCGGCAGGTAAAGAGATTAAAAATAAAGAAGAAATTCTGAGTCTATTAGAGGCAGTGCATTTGCCTAAAAAGGTGGCCATCATACACTGCCCTGGGCACCAAAAAGCCACAGATATGATAGCTAAAAGAAATCAGTTATCTGATCAGACAGCAAAAAAAGCTGCTCACGGAACCCCAATATTGCCAGCAATGAGTGACTATGAGACAGAGCCCAGCCCTGAGGGATTCCAGTATACTAGAGAAGATTGCCAGGTCATGAATCGCCTAGGGTACACTATAGAGACGCCTCAAGGATTAAGAAAGACAGAAAATGGGAAAATCATATTCCCCCAGAGGGAGGCTAAGGAATATGTGGAACAGCTCCACCGGCTCACCCATCTGGGGACCAAACACCTGAAAAAGACAGTAAAATCATCCCCCTACTATGTAATTAGACTTCCTGAGGTTGTCAAGGCTGTAGTTAAACACTGTATCCCTTGTGCCATGATGAATGCAGGTTCCAACCGACACCCCCCTGGACAAAGATTGCGGGGTGATCGACCTGGAGCCTACTGGGAAGTAGACTTTACTGAAATAAAACCTGCCAGATATGGGAATAAATATCTACTAGTTTTTATAGATACTTTCACAGGATGGGTAGAAGCATACCCAGCTAAGACAGAAACTGCCAACATTGTGGCCAAGAAGATTCTAGAAGAAATTTTTCCCAGGTTTGGAATCCCTAAGGTAATCAGATCTGACAACGGGCCCGCCTTCATTGCTCAGCTAAGTCAGGGACTGGCCAAACAAATGGGGTTTAGTTGGAAATTACATTGTGCATATAGACCCCAAAGCTCAGGACAGGTAGAGAAGATGAACAGAACTCTAAAAGAGACCTTGACTAAATTAGCCTTAGAGACCGGCGGGAATGACTGGACAGCTCTCCTTCCCTTTGCCCTGTTTCAGGTAAGAAACACACCAGGGCGATTTAGACTGACCCCCTATGAGCTTTTATGTGGAGGACCCCCTCCCCCTTGTGGAAGCAGGAGGAATTACATAACCCTGATGTTGCTTTTTCTTAATCCTTGTTCGTCCGCCTAAAAGCCCTAGAAGTAGTTCGCCAGCAGGCATGGGAACAACTGAAAGAGGCCTACTCCACTGAGACCACCATTGTCCCTCACCGGTTCCAAGTGGGAGACGCTGTCTACGTACGCAGACACCGTGTTGGGAATCTCGAGCCTCGGTGGAAAGGACCCTACCTAGTCCTGCTGACAACTCCCACTGCAGTGAAGGTCGAAGGAATAGCCGCCTGGATCCACGCCTCCCACCTAAAAGCTGCACCAAAGGCAGAAGAAGATGAGTCCTGGCACGTGGAAAAGACTGATAATCCTCTTAAGCTTCGCTTACGCCGTCTTGGAGTAGCAGCTGGAGTAAGTACTGGAACTGCAGCTTTGATACAAGGGCCTCAGCACTTCCAGATGTTGAGAGCCGCAATGGATGAGGACTTACGAGCCTTAGAACAATCTATCTCCAAACTAGAGGAATCTCTGACTTCTTTGTCTGAAGTAGTATTGCAGAATAGAGAGGGCTAGATTTGTTGTTTTTGAAGGATGGTGGACTGTGTGCTGCATTGAGGGAAGAATGCTGCTTCTATGTAGATCATTCTGGAATTATAAAAGACTCCATGTCTAAGCTGAGGGAAAGGTTAGATAAACGCCTGCGGGAACGAGAATCTCAACAAGGATGGTTTGAAGGATGGTTTAGTAAATCTCCCTGGTTTACTACTTTAATATCTTCCCTTTTAGGACCTATTCTGATTCTGCTTCTGTTACTCACTATTGGCCCTTGCATTCTGAACAGATTAGTAACTTTTATTAGAGAACGGATTAGTGCAGTACAAATCTTAATGTTAAGACAACATTACCAGTCCGTACCTGATTCTGAAAAAGAATTTTATGATAATACGGGATTCTAGTTCTATGATTAGAACTATGCATAAGAAGAAGTGGGGAATGAAAGGACCAAACTAACGCCATGACAGGCCCCAGAAAGCCTCAGAAATCAGAGGGCCTGAGTTTCACTTTCCCCGAAACCACCTGAAAGAATAGGAAATTTTTAAGTAGGCTGTGACCCTTGGCCTGAGTCATAAAAACCGGCCTGAACACAATGACACAATAGCTTGCAAACCCGTGCCTAGGTAATCCTCCCCAAAACTGATAGATTGTGAAGATAAAGCCCTGTGAGACCCTAATTGAAATATTTTTGCTATCGAATCATCAGCAGACCTCCCCCTCGCCTCCCCCTGGTTGTGGTCCCTTTTCCTTTAAAACCTCCTGTAATTTCTGCTCGGGGTCGGACTCCTCTGCTCCTGCGTGAGTTATGAGTCTTGACCCCAGCGCGCTGGTGGAATCAATAAACCTCTTGCTGTTTGCATCAAGACCGGTCTCTTGTGAGTATTTGGGTCGCCGTCCATCCCGGGGCTGAGCAGGGCCTGTTTTCTGGGTCTTACATGATCATATTTGGATTTTGAGGTGATCTCCTTGGGACAAGAGTTGGGGTAGGGGACCAACTAGCAGGGAGAAGATGCTAGCTGAGATCAGGGAAAGAGCTAGGATGGAAAGTACTGGGAGAAAACTGGTTTGAGAGGTGCTCAGGAAGTAAAATGGTCATAGCTTGGTGCTGGTCATGGATATGAGGATGAGATGACAAGATCGGCTTCCAGGCTTCTGGCCCATTCAATTAATTATATGATGGTGCCATGCAAGAGGATGATTCAGGAAATGGAGCAGATCTGGGGACGATCATAGCTCCATTTGGAGCATGCCGAGTTTGAGATGCTTTGAGACACATGAGGAGAAATATCTGCAATTTGAAGGAAACGGTTAGCTGTAGGTTTCTCAGCCTGCCGTTAGTATTCCCAGAGAGAGAATGCAGGGAGGCAAGTGTTTACGAGAAAGCATCCTTAGAAAAGGCAGAAGCTTGTCCTGGGCACTGCCAAAACAGTGGTCAAAACCATCAGGACCTTGATTTTGAGAAGAAATAGCAATCTTTTACAAGATGTGAAGATACAGAGATGCTTTAATAGAGGCAGCTCACTAGTTTGTGAGACAAATTTGGCACCACTGTGTCTATTCTCGGCAACAAACACCTTTTTAAACAGATAAGAAAATCTTTGTATGGAGAGCACTTAATTCAGAGAACGGCCCCCTCTGCAGGTGCTCTAACCGTCTCTTGCCAGCTACACTGAGGTCAACGGACAGGCGGCTCTCTGTAGAGGCAACCAGGAGGGGCTCCAGCCCCCACCACCCCGCCTGGCTGCCTTGAGGGCCGAGGAGAACTTGCAGAGCACCCCTGGAATTCCTTCCCCCACCAGTGTGTCCTGCCTCACCTTTTGGGAAGCTCCATTCTAGAAACTAGTACTTCTCAGACTAACATGCCTGCGATCCCCGGCAGATCTTATTTAAAGGCAGCTCGTGAGGATTCTGTAGGTAGGGAGGTGGGGCCTGAGAGTCTGTGTTCCTAGTAAGCTCCCTGGTGATGTGGAAGCTGCTAGTCTGAAGACCACCAGGCAATGCGCTCCAAGTTCCAGGAGCCAGAGGTTAATCAATGCTGTTTCTAGGGCTTCTTAAAGCAAAAGCTTAGTTTCCTTGGTTCATGCTTGAGTAGTTAGTTATACCTTCGTATCTGACTTTCTGATTTGATAAATGAGTAGCGTGAAGCAAGAATTTGGAGTCAATGTCTTACAACTTTTCAGATGGTTTTTTAAATGAGTGATATCTAAATGTATGCATCATATTCCAAAGGCAGAGGAACAGGGGACAGCTCAAATGTCTTTGGCCAGAGTCAGCATAAGAAATAGCTTCAGATAAAGAAGAAATAATATCAGGGGAAATAGGCTGTGGGTTGATAGCGGTACTTGAAGAAGCGAGGGAGACGTCAGGTGAATGGGATCGCTGTCGTTCTCAAAGCAGGCGCAGTCACAGGATCAGGAAAAGGGTGCAAGTGCAGAATTTTACTGCCCCAAATACACTTCCTTAGTCTAACAGTCAGATAGGGAAGGGACAGTGTCTCAAGAGCCAGTTGTTAGAAGCGGACGATTCTGGTGTGAGATAAATAACACTTTTAGTGTCCTGCTAGATTTTAAGAGTTCATTTCTGAATGAGATGGAAAGGCTTGAGACGGGTAGGGAAATTCAGAACAACTTCTAAAAGCCTCCTTGACACAGGACTTGGACTTCAGAAAGGTGTGCTGTCTGACAGTGACTGAGGACTTTTTTTTACAGACCTTCCCTGCAATTCTATGAATCCCAGGAAATTCCTTATTTATTTAATAATCTTGGATAGTGTTCAAACCCTCATTGCTTCAGGGTTTTTTTTTCTAGTTAATCCCAATTTCATTCTGTGGAATCACATAGTCAATAGAAAAGAGAAGCTTGAAATTACTTTTCTCTGAACATATCTTCAGTTTGAAGACCATAGGCAGCAGGAAATTCTAAGTAAGAGGTTTACAGGTTAAAGTGCCGTACGAAAGTGGGCTTTCTTAACTTCTCACTAATGCCAGGGGAAAAAATGGAGCAATATTTAGGCAATTTTAAACAATTTGGTAATATTGTCCATGTGCAGGGCAAGAAAAATACATTCTTGGTATACATGGGCTAAGAAAACATGCCACTTCTGTGTTCTTGGAAAAATTATTTGGAGACCTATTTGGTTGACTTAGAGATGAATCAATATTAAAAACTCAGCAACTAGAAAAATCATATAAAATCAGCATAAAATAAAATGTCCACATAACTGCAAGTATAATTACAAACTGAAAGCAAATGTCCAAATTGATCTTGAAAGAAAATACAAAAATAATGCCTTAAGGTACAACTTTGGATTTAAAATCTCCAATTTTAACAATAAAAACTGGGAAGGGAGATGTCAGAAGGATTTTGTCAAAAACTTTTAAATTCCTCTTATTATGAGGAAGAAAAAAAAATGACTGATTCTTACCTGGTTTGATAAGATGATAGAATCTGTGTCCAGCAGACCTGCATTATAAGAAATACTAAAAGAAGTTCTTCAGGTGAAGGGAAATGATGCCAGATAGGAGTAAAATCTGCAGAATGGAATGGAGAGTACTAGACAGGACACACAGCTGGGCAAATAGCGAAGTTTATATATGTATCTGTTTAAAGTACTACTGACTGATGTGAATATACTTAAAACTACTGTACCGTATACTTAAACTTGGCTAAGACACTAAATTTTATGGTATATGGTTATTTTCTAAAACCACAATTAAAAATAAAACAATAAAAAACCCAAATCCATAAAGCACTACTGACTGTTTAAACCAAAAATAGTAAGAATGTATTATGCTTTTATGCTGTAGATACAATAAAATACACAAGCACATAAGGGGCAGGAAAGTGGGCTAAAGGAATAACACCATTGTGACACCTTACATTATTCATGGTAATAGATATGTTAAAAATTCATAATGTAATTTCTAGAAAATTCATATACATGCATGCACATACACACACAAAATGCAAAAGAGGTCAACAGAGGAGAAAAAAATAGAGGAGATAAAAAGGAATACTAAAAATGTGTATACTTATACTATATGGAATGCTAAAAATTATTCCATTCACAAGACCCAAAGGGACAATAAACAGATATGACAAATAAAAATATACACCAAGATGTTAGATTCAGACTCAACCATACAATATCACTAATTACATTAAGTGTAAATGAACAAACAGTGCAGTTAAAAGGTAGAAATTATTATGTTGGATTGAAAAGCAATACCTACTACATGCTATTTGCAAGAAAAGCAATTTAAGTATAAAAACACAAGTTGAAAGCAAAAGGGTATAGACAGATATGCCATGTATATTAGTTTTCTATTTCTACATAATAAACTTAGCCATATAAATGACACACATTTATCTGGGTTGGACACCTATACCTAGGGCACAGATTTTCTGAGTGCCTCTGGTGCAAGCGTGCCTCTGAGCCCACCCCTCAGGTCAGGCGTCAGAGTGAGAGCGAGCACCCCAAGGGGAAGCTGTCGTCTTGCTGTGACCTGGTCTAGAATTGATGTCCCATGACTCTACCGCACTGTATTTGTCAGACCCACATCACTAAATCTAATGGACACTCGGGGGAGGGAATTCAACAAGAGTGTGAATGCTTGAAGTGAGGATCAGAGGGGCATCTTAGAGGCTACCTTCCCCTTCATACGGGTGCCAAGCATAATCCAGCCACATTCGCACCAAAGTGACTGCAAGACAAAGTGTATTCCCGGAGGTACAGGGAGATATTTCATAATGATAAAGTGGTCAATTCATCACGAAGATATAACAGTATTAAAGTGTATTTAGGTTAATAAAGAAGCTTCTGAAGGCATGAAGCAAACACTGACAGAACAATGGGGAGCAAGAGCTAAATCCACATTCACCTTTCTCACTATTAGCAAAAAATCATGTAGAAAACTTGAACAATACCATCCTTCTACCTGAATTAATAGATATTTAGAGAAACTACACCCACAACTGGACAATATACATTCTTGTCAATGGAGAAAGCATGTAGATTTGTTCACCAAGTTAGACCAGATGCTGACCGTAAACTAAATCTTTGACTACACTGAAATTTAATTAGAAACCAATAATAATATATAGAAAATCCCAAAATTTTTGGAAATTGAGCACCACAATTTTAAATAATTCATGGTCAAAGAAGAAATCACAAAGGAAATTAGAAAATATGCTGAAGTGGATAATAAAAATATCAAAAATCATGGGATGCAGCTAAACAGAACTTTATAGCTTTAAATGCCTACAATCAGAAGAATGAAATGTGTGGAATCAATTATCTAAGCTTCCATTTGAAGAAGCAAAAGGAAAAAAAGAACAGCATATTAAAACTAAAGTAATTGGAAAAGAGGAAGTAAGAAAATAAGAGTAGAAATCAACACAGTTTAAGAGGGACAGACAATTAAAAAAAAATCAACAAAGCCAAAAGTTGCTTTTTTGAAAAGATTAATAAATTTGAAATCAATCTCTAGCAATATTGATCAAGGTTTTTAAAAAGACAAATTACCAGTGTCAAGAGTGAAGGAGAAAACATCACTACAGATCATACAAATGTACCCTTATTAAAAGGGTGACAAGAATTAAATATAAAAAAAAATCTATACCAACAAGGTTGCCGACCAAGCTGAAAAGGACAAATTTTTTGAAAAATATTATTTACCCAAATAGATATAATAAGAAAAAAAACCCTTCAGGTCCAGATATCTTCTCTGCAAATTCTAGTAATCATTTCAGGAAGAAATTATAGTGATAATACACAAATTCCTTCCAAAAACAGAGGGGGAGGAAACACTCCCAGCATGTTATAGGAATCCAGCATCATACTGGTATTAAATTCTGCTAAGTTTATTACAAGAAAAGAAAATTAGAGCTGAATACCCCTCATGTGTATGGATGCAAAAATTCATAACAAGATATTAGCAAATCACATCCAGTGAGATATTAAAAAGGAGACTACTTCATGATAAAGGGGTTTATGTCAGTTTAGTTTAAACATTCAAAAATCACCCAATGGAATCCATATTTTCAGAATAAGGGAGAAAAATCACATGACCATCTCAATTAATTTTAAAAGTTTTTGACAAACTTCAATATTTGATTTACATAGACAGGAACTTAGTGTGATAAAGAATATCTGTGGAAAACCTACCATAAATTATACTTCATAAAAAATCATCGACCATTTTTTCTTAAGATACAGAAAAAGGCACAAATGTCTGCTCTTATCATTTTTATTTAACATTGTTTTGGAAGTCCTAGCCAGTGTATAAAGGCCAGAGGAATACATAAAAGGCAGAAAGTTGGAATAGAAGGAATAAAACGATATTTATTTGCAGATGATATCTATAGTTTTTGCCTAAAAAAACCTATCAAAGCTACAAAAAGTACTGCTGAAATTAAGTCAGTAAGATCACAGGACACAAGGTCAATACACAAAAATCAATTGTATTTCTATATGCTAGCAAGTGAAATAAACTTTACTTTGAAATAAAAAATATACAATTAACAATGTGAAAAAATTAACAAAACATATGCAAAATAAGAGAACTATAGAATGCTACTGAGTGGAACTGAGGAAGCCTAAATAAATGGAGAACTAAACCGTGTTTATGGACTGTAGTTTCATTCAGATGTCCATTCTCCTAAAGTGATATGTAAATTCAAAGTAATCATAATTAAAGTCTCAGAAGGCAGTGAAGAAATTGACAAGTCTATTCTAACATTTATTTCAAAATACAATGGCACTAAAATTGCCAAAATAATCTTGAACAAAGTTGAGGACTTAGACTTTCTGGTTGCAAAACTTATTATGCCTGGTAACAGGGATAAAAAGCCCCGTAAATCCTGTGGAAGTTTGGTGACTGCATGAAGCAAAAAACATGAACTGGGAACAAAATGTGAAACTCCTAGTTTGTTCATACCCCTGTATTACGAGGGATTGTGCATTGATAACTTACATTTGATGACCCAGGTTTACCAAGAATAAGACGGCGTAGCGACATTATATAAGGAAATGAATATAAAGTTTAGAATGTTCCTAATAAGCTATGAGTGAGCAGACCATTAAAAGACAAGGGAGGGTTAAAGAAAGAAACAGACTTAGCTTCAGAAGGGAAGCTGACTCAGGAATAAGCCAAAGTTGGTGTCTACATGGGAATCAGATACAAGTGCATGTGTAGGAAAATGAATTGACCATCAATCACTCCAGAAGGAAACGGTGGAGGCAGGCACATGGATCAGGGACATGTTAAGACCACATCGTTTATATTTATCCCTGAGATTGAGGAATATTATTTCAACCCTTGTTCAAGTTCAGAAACATGGGAGTCATCCTTGATACTTCCCTCTCCTCATTCCCCATAACCAACCATTGCCAACTCTTTTCCATTTTATCTCCAAAATTCGTCTTAAAATCATCTACCTCTATCACTTAGTCCAAGTCACCATCATCTCTTACTTAGATGTAAATTGTCTCGTTTCTGCATCTCTCATTCTCCTTTAAAGTTCTCCAACCCATTCTCCACAATAGCCAGAGAGATCTTTTCAAATGTAAGTTGGGTCCTACCTCCACCGCCTGGCTCTAGTCCCTGAACGTCTGGCATTTGTTCACCTCCCCTGATATGCTCTGCAGGAGACGAGCGACCTCCTGTTTCATTCGCTGCGCTATCATCCCAGGAGCCAGCCATACTGAGCTGCACAGAAGGTGCTCTGCACAGGGTCACTGCAGGAGTTAATGATGCTAGTTCTTTAACCGTGAGCCAAAAACTCTTAGCACCTGTTTCCTGGGGGGGGGAGGGGGGGGATGGCTTGTCTTGCTGGAAAAGCCGAATTGTTTCCCATCCAAATCATGGGATATGTTTATTAAAAATATGTATGTTTTCCAACAATGGAATACTATTCAGCCACAAGAAAGAAACGAATCCTACCATTTGCAACAATATGGATGGAGCTGGAGAATATTACGTTTAGTGAAATAAGCTAGGTGGAGAAAGACAAGTACCAGATGATTTCCCTCAGTTGTGGAGTATAACGATGAATTAAAACTGAAGGAACAAACAGCAACAGACTCACAGACTCCAAGAAGGGACTAGCGGTTACCAAAGGGGAGGGGTGTGGGAGGGCGGGTGGGGAGGGAGGGAGGGAGAAGGGGATTGAGGGGTATTATGTTTAGCACACATGGTGCGGGGGGGTCACGGTGAAGACAGTGTAGCACAGAGAAGGCAAATTGTGAGTCTGTGGCATCTTACTACACTGACGTGCAGTGACTGCAATGGGGTGTGGGGGGGGACTCGATAATATGGGTAAATGTAGTAACCACATTGTTTTTTCATGTGAAACCTTCATAAGAGTGTATATCAATAATACCTTAATAAAAAAATATGTACGTTTTTCAGAAATAGACTCATAGACACCAAGAAGTGACTGATGGTCACCCTATCAGGTTGGGGAGGGTGTGTGAGAAATAAGTGAAGGGGATAAAGAGGCACAAAATCTCAACAGTAGTATAAATTAGTCACGGGGTGAGGGCCCAGCATAGAGAAAATAGTCCCTGATTCTGTAACGTCCTTCTGTGTTGACAGATAGTAACCACACTGACTGGAGTGAGCATTTAATAAGGTGGTTAACTATCAAATCACTATGTGGACACTTGAAGCCAGTATAATATTATATATCAATATAGTTCAATAAAAAAGTAAATTAAAAGAAATAATGAAAAAAAAATTTTTTAATATTTGTTTTCCCATTGTGAATGAAAAGACAAGAAAAGGAAAAGGCAGGGTGCTGTGAGACACACAGGGTGCAGCCATGAGCCCTAGGGGGCTGACAAAGGAAAAAGGCGCTGGGCGGGGAGAGCGTTCATGTGAAAATTAAACCATAGGTGGGGTGGGGGGACAGACAGGGAAGATGTACAAAAAAAAACAAACGAACGATAATAACAGGAGAAAAAAAGAGAGTTAAGTGTAACTGAGCATATAAGAAGTAGCAGTCAGGGCCAACAGGATCCCAGGAGAAATATGCAAGCACTCGCTGCATGCAGTTTGCACCGGCGGCTATGGGGTTGGTGCCGGTAACAGCAAACGCCTTGTGTTGCAGGAGCTGAGGCCCCTGGGCAGGAGAGGGGGCCTGGGCTGTGCACTGTAGGACGATGGACGGGCAGAAGAAGCAGCCCCATCAGGACGAGACAGAGAAAGTGAAATGCAGAACTGGTCACCTCTGATTAGGAGACTATTGCCAATTTCTCATATGGGGAGAAATTAATCATTCAACAAGATTAGTCTGTGTAAATTTATTGGTAGTGAGGGTCGTGTAAGATTTCGATTATTAGCTGTGAGCAGGTAAAGCTCTAATTTTATGGATGGTGAGTAAAACTCTTTTCAAACAATCCCTTTATGCTGCTGATGTCAGTTACAAAGCCTAGTCAGCTTTTTGTTGGAGCTGAGGGCGTCAGCGTTAGCACCCTCACAGCAGGTTCCATGCGTCAGGACGGCCCAGGGCGAGGCGGGCGGTGCGGGGGGCCAGGCCCTGACGCCCAAAAGCAGCTGGTGGGGAGCTGGTTTATACTCTTACTTGAAGATGTCCTAAAATGAGGGGCTATGGTATCTGACCAGCACACTGTCCCCCGCTCTCCCCACCACAGGCCTGACATCTCTTTGTGCCCCTTCCAGTGCACCACACACACACACACGCTGATGCTCGCACGCCTCTATCTCATGCTCTCTCATCCTCCATTCAGATTTCTCCTTGCTCTCTGAGTATCCTTTGCTTTTCAACTTGGACTCTAGGAATAATTCTTGGTTTAGAAAAATGAACTGTCACTTAGGTAATTCTCAGAAAGCAGACCCCAGTTTCCCTACCTGTTCCCTTCAAGCTCACACACGTAGGTCACCACTGGGGACCAGTCGAAGGCCCCCGGCTCCTTTTTCAGCCACTTCTCCAGCTCCTGCAGGTTGCGCTCGCTGTAGTCACTAACAATGATCTCCTTGAAGGATTCACAAGCAGAGAGGAGCTGGTAGATGGTGGGGCCGGAGCCGATGTCAATCAGGAGGTCCCCCTTCATGCCATCTGGTTCAGAGGAGGGAAGGAGGCAGGGGGTCAGGTGTCACTGCAGGGGGACACAGCTGACTTGCATTATTCCCACTGGAATTGCGCCAGAGAGCCCTAAAGACCTCCCATCTCTCCGCTCCCTCCTCTTCCCTCAAAGTCTTCCTTACACACATCTTTTCATTCCTCATTTTGCCATCCAGGGAGGAGGCAGGCTGCTGAGGTATCTTTGGGTCTAGGAGAAGAAAAAAAAGATCTACATCTGGTGTACAGACCCCTGACTCAGAGAGACTCCAACACAGAGACTGTAAAAGCTATTCAGGAATACTTTTGGGGAAAGTTAACATTTAAAAAAAATTGAGTCACATGATGTCTTTCTCCAGAAAACATTCAGTTTTTCATATATGGGGAGGTCTTTGCCTCATGCATATTCACAACATTCTTTCACATTAGCAACAGAATAACAGTCTCCATCTCTGAAGTAGCCCATCAGGTCCCCTAGCAAAAGGGCACAGAATCAAGCACAGAACTCCTGCGCTGGTTCCTGTCTACATAACCAAATCAGATCATGGGTGTAAAAGCACTTTGTAACCTGTGACATATCCATCCCAATGACAGTTTTCTTCCCGCTTAAATATGTAGGGCTGCCCAAAGACAACGACTAGCCGGGCACTGAGGCACACTCATGTTTTGCAGGGAGGGAGACACACAGATAACAGACAAACGTACCTCTGCTGAATATCTTGAAAAGGTTTTCCAGAAGATGCTTAAGAATCTCACTTTCTACAGAGTGTTTGGACCCAAAGCTGTAGTATTTTTCTAGGTAATCCCGAGGGTTAAAATGGGTCAGGTAGGTGTCCTTGGGGGTGAAGCTGGACTCCATGGTGTCTTACGCCGGTGTCCACAGCCCTCCTTTCCTCTCTCCCAGACACCAGGGAGCCACCTGCAGAAGCTGTCTTCAGTCTCAGGCAACCAGTTTTATTTCGGCTGGTTAGGCCCACCCCTTAGACACAGATGTTTGGTTAAACAGTAACTGAGATGTTCTGGCTGTTCTGGGAAGTGATGAAATTCCTGGTGAAGAAAGCTTAGGGGAAATGGGGAGGGAGGGAGAGGGCCGTGACTTGCGATTCTCAGCCAAGAGGTGAAGTTCAGCTGGGAGGGATTACAGACAGGAGGGGTTGCCCAGTCTTGTCCATCCGGGAAGTTGCCTAACTTCCTGGAGAGCCCCTGAGACTGAGAGGCAGGGCCCCTCCCCCGACCCCAGCCTTCCCCTGCTTGTGGCAACTCCGTCAGAAAGGGGGTGACAAGGAATGGTTTACACTTAAACATGGTAAGCAAAAAGAAAAGGAGAGTGAAAATGAGGATAGAAAATGCGTTCAGAGCTAAAGAATGTTGGCTAGACACTCATCTCAGATGAATTCTGGACAGACAGCAAGAGAGCTATTTTAAAAATTTGGGTGAGGCTTTTTCCGAAGCCTGTGCCAAGGCCCATCCGTGTGCCCCACACCGCCCCCCACAGCCCCCTGCGGCTGTGCCTGCCTCACCACGGCCTGCCACTCCTCAGGGTCCGGCAGGCACGTATTCCCCAGTCCCCCGCCCCCACAGCCTTTGTCCACCCAAACCGTGACAGTTCCTTCAAAGTGAACTTCAAACCCTTTGCTTCCTTAAATTCCCCTTTCTGAGCTCACGTTGCCCTTTGATTCCTGCGCCCAGCCAGGCACTTGTTTTGTGGTGCCCATTACTTATATCCCCTCACATCACAGGATGGCCTACCTAGCAGGTGCTCAAAACACCGGCTGATGAGTTTACTACTGTCCTATTGCACCAAACGCAGTCAGAGTGAGGGTCCGGCATTCTGTGGGGGATGACTTAGCAAGGGCCCATTTGGTTATAAGACACAGAGACTCACTCAAAGAAACTCAGGTTAAAAGGGAATTAGTAACAGGAGAATATAGTGGAAACAAAGTGAAGAGCATGTAACTGGGTCTCATGAACCAAAAAATCATTAGGCAGCTGGTTTCTCTCTCTCTCTCTGTGTATAGATATATACATAGTTTTGTACATACATATACATATATATAAACTTTTATGTGTATGTATATACATATAACTTTTCCTTTGGCTTGTTTCCAGAGGGCTAGGGACCTCTATTCTGTGAAAACAGGCCGCATCTTTCATCATCCACTAGCCATGGCTCCACTCCAGCCATTCCAAACGGTAGCCTCTGCACTTGAATTTACAGTCTTCTAAGTCATCTCCTCACTGCTGGCTGGATCAGTCTGCATGGTCCAAATCCAGATTCCTTAGAGAGATAATCTGCCTGGTCCCAGCTGGGTCCATCATTGACGCTTCTCAGCAAGTGGTAGGGCTGGAGGGAGGTGGTGGTAAAGGAGATCTCTGTGGTGTTAAGACTGCCCGTTGCCGGAATGTAGATGGAACAGTCAAACGGTCTCAGATTACTGCAAGTGCTGGATCTTCAAGGATCAAATCACTGGCTTGAAGGGTATAAAATCAAACCAGGATGTCTTTGTGAGTTTCTGAGGCATAGCAGCCACGGCACTGACACTTCTGGTTCCCCGTCTGCCCTGGTAACGGAGCACACAGGACAAATCCAAAACTCAAGCCGGGGACAGTCCTGTGAAGGACTACATTTAGTGGTCCAGTGACTCCCAAGCAAGATGTGTAAAAAGCAATCCACTCTTAGACATTTTATTGATAAAACTGCAGAACACCAAAGACAATGAGATGTTGAAAACATCCAGAGAATACCAAAGACTATAAGAGATGGTGAAAATATCCAAAGAAAAAACACAGATTACCTTCAAAAAGACATAATTTTGCAGATAACTGACTTTGCAAGGCAATAGAGCCAGAAGACAAGAAACAAAATTGTCGATGGGTTAAAATAAAATATCCATCAACTTAGAATTGTATAAGCAGCAAAAAGTCTTTCAAGAACATTTTCAGACAAAAATGGATGTTTGCCGTGTAGTTCTCTCTAATGGAAATCCTAAATAACACACTGCAGACAAAAGGCATGTGAAGCCAGATGGCAGGTCTGAAAGGCAAGGAAGAATGGAAAACAATCAAGGAGTCTGATTGGTGGGTGATTCTAGTGGACATATGAAGAATTAATACCGTACGTGGTTAAAGATAAGCAAGGTGGAATTAAAATATACAATAGCAATAGCATATACATCTCTGGGGAAGGCGAATACATGGAGTTGAAGTGTTCTAGATCTTTGTATTGTCCAGAAGTAAAAGCACTGATTATCCCAGACTTGGGAAGTTAACTATGCATATTGTAATTCTAAGCAGATGACAGTGTGAGAAGCCTACGCCATGCCTATCAACATCTTTCTGCTCAGGTACCCGAGACTGCCTCAGGGTTCTCTCTGGCTGGAGGATTATGTTCCCCTGCACACAGAGCAGGCCAGAAAAGCCATGGAGTTAAAGTAGCAGTCCTCAGGCCCTCACACCATGACAGAGCCTAGAGCTGAATAGATATCCCCCTCCTTGCTCCTGGAGTAGAATGCTAAAACATGCTCTGCCAGAAGAGCCCAGCAGGGTTGAGCCCCGGCTGCCCACAGCAGGAACTAGTTCATTAATGTAGCCTCTTCTGGCTTCCTTTCTTTCTCAGACTCACTCTTCCATTCCCCCACTGGTGCTTCTAGAATCCAAAGCAAAATACACTTGAATTTTAGATGCCACAAAAACAATATAGTCAAACTGTACTAACTCCAAATTAGTAAAGGAGAGAAAATTCAATGTCAAAAAAATATCAATTCAGAAGAAGGGAAGAACCTAGAGAAAAAGGAACACAGACCTGCCTGGACAAATATGGGGCATAAGATAAGAAGGTAATTGAGGGAGCATTAAAAACAGAGGAAAACATCAGCAAAAATGTGTAACACCTGAGAAGCAGAGTTAATCAATTCGACTTAATGGATATATATAAAATACGGCATCCCACACCTAAACATTCACTTCAAGAATACACAGGCTATGAAAAATTACCATATAAAGCTGATAAAGCAAGCCTCAACATATTTCAAAGGACTGAAATGATATAAAGTATATTCTATGACCAATGCATTTAAATTAAAAGTAAAAAATAAAAAGATAGTTAGAACACCCTTATTTGTTTGGAAATTAAGAAATGCATGAATAATTAATACACAGAAATCTGTTGCATTCCTATACACCGACGATGAACTAGCAGAAAGAGAAATCAGGAAAACAATTCCATTCATAATCGCATCAAAAAGAATAAAATACCTAGGAATAAACCTCACCAAGGAAGTGAAAGACCTATACCCTGAAAGCTACAAGACACTCCTAAGAGAAATTAAATAGGACACTAATAAATGGAAATTCATCCCATGCTCTTGGCTAGGAAGAATTAATATTGTCAAAATGACCATCCTGCCTAAAGCAATCTACAGATTCAATGCAATCCCTATCAAAATACCTACAACATTCTTCAATGAACTAGAGCAAATAGTTCTAAAATTCATATGGAACCACAAAAGACCCCAAATAGCCAAAGCAATCCTGAGAAGGAAGAATAAAGCAGGGAGAATTACGCTCCCTGACTTCAAGTTCTACTACAAAGCCACAGTAATCAAGACAATTTGGTACTGGCACGAGAACAGACCCATAGACCAGTGGAATAGACTAGAGAGCCCAGATATAAACCCAAGCATATATGGTCAATTAATATACGATAAAGGAAACATGGATATACAATGGGGAAATGATGCCTCTTCAACAGCTGGGTTGGCAAAACTGGACAGCTACATGTAAAAGAATGAAACTGGATTACTGTCTAACCCCATACATAAAAGTAAACTCAAAATGGATCAAAGACCTGAATGTAAGTCATGAAACCATAAAACTATTAGAAAAAAATATAGGCAAAAATCTCTTGGACATAAACATGAGCAACTTGTTCATGAACATATCTCCTTGGGCAAGGGAAACAAAAGCAAAAATGAACAAATGGGACTATATCAAACTAAAAATCTTCTGTACAGTAAAGGACACCATCAGTAGGACAAAAAGACATCCTACAGTATGGGAGAATATATTCATAAATGACATATTCGATAAGGGGTTGACATCCAAATCATATAAAGAGCTCATGCACCTCAACAAACAAAAAGCAAATAAGCCAATTAGAAAATGGGCAGAGGAGCTGAACAGACACTTCTCCAAAGAAGAAATTCAGATGGCCAATGGGCACATGAAAAGATGCTCCACATCACTAATCATCAGAGAAATGCAAATTCAAACCACAATGAGATATCACCTCCCACCAGTTAGGATGGCCAACATCCAAAAGACAAACAACAACAAATGTTGGCGAGGATGTGGAGAAAGGGGAACCCTCCTACACTGCTGGTGGGAATGTAAACTAGTTCAACCATTGTGGAAAGTAGTATGGAGGTTCCTCAAAAAACAAACTCAAAATAGAAATACCATTTGACCCAGGAATTCCACTCCTAGGAATTTACCCTAAGACTGCAGCAGCCCAATTTGAAAAAGACAGATGCACCCCTATGTTTATTGCAGCACTACTTACAATAGCCAAGAAATGGAAGCAACCTAAGTGTCCATCAGTAGATGAATGGATAAAGAAGATGTTGTACATATACACAATGGAATATTATTCAGCCATGAGAAGAAAACAAATCCTACCATTTGCAACAACATGGATGGAGCTAGAGGGTGTTATGCTCAATGAAATAAGCCAGGTAGAGAAAGACAAGTATCAAATGATTTCACTCATATGGGGAGTATAAGAACAAAGCAAAAACTGAAGGAACAAAACAGCAGCAGACTCACAGAACCCAAGAACGGACTAACAGTTAACAAAGGGAAAGGAACTGAGGAGGATAGGTGGGAAGGGAGGGACAAGGGGGAAAAGGGGGCATTATGATTAGCAGACACAATGTATTGGGGGTGGGGGGGACACGGGAAAGGCAGTATTTACAGAGAAGACAAGTAGTGACTCTGTAGCATCTTACTATGCTGATGGACAGTGACTGTAATGGGTACGTGGGGGGAACTTGATAATAGGAGGTCTGGTAACCATAATGTTGTTCAAGTAATTGTACATTAACGATACCAAAATAAAAACAAAAAAACAAAAAAAAGAAATGCACGAATAAAAAAAAACCTCACGGTTCAAAAAAGAAATCAGAATGGAAATGATAAAATATTTTGAATTCAGTAGTAATAAAAACATGGTATACCAAAATTTGTAAAGTGAACAAAGTATTTAGAGGGAACTCCATTCCTCAGATGTGTGTATTACAGTCAGTTCCTGCCTTTTGATGGTTTTAATTTATTTTTTTACTTTATTATGATGCAAAAACAATATGCTTTCAGTAGAAACCATGCTTTCCATTGTGATCTTTTCCCCAGCTGGTGATACAGCAGACGCTCCTCTCTCACATGATGCTGGGCAGGGCAGTGAGCCGCAGCTCCCCGTCAGCCGTGTGGTCATGAGGATCTGACCCACGAGGAACTGGGCAAACAGCTCAGACACTTACAGATATTCTGTCCCCATAGGACCATTCTGTTTTTCACTTTCAGTGTAGTATTCAATCAATGACATAGGATATTCAATACTTTACTATAAAATAGGCTTTGTGTTAGAGGATATTGTCCAACTGAGGGCTCATGTACATGTTCTGAGCACGCTTAAGGTGGGCTGGCCTGGGCTGTGATGTTCAGTAGGTTAGGTATATTAAATGCATTTTCCACGTAAGATATTTTCCACTTACGATGTATTTATTGACATGTAACCCCATTGTAAGTCAAGGAAGGCCCAGAAGAAAGACTGAAAGCCAATGAGCTTAAGGAAAAGAACACCAAATAGACAGAAGGAGAGAAAAAGCAATGATACAGAACAGAAGCCACTGAAATAAAAAGCTAAGCTACATTAAGATACCAGCAAGGCCCAGAAGTTGGCTCTCTGAAAAGACTAATATAATTAGCAAATTTCTGGTTTGAATGATCTAGGAAAAAAAGAGAGCAGGCACACGCACGCATGTCAAGAATGAAAATGGGAGCATCACATGGCAGTGGCTGCAGGCCTTTAGAAGGTGACACAATATGACGAATAACTTTATGCCAATATATAGAAAATTTAGATTTACAAGTTCCTGAGTCAATATATAACACACACAAAACCTGATTTGACCTGTAACGATCAGAGAACTTGAACTGAAAATTGTTCTCACACAAAACCTTCAGGGCACCTGGCTCCACAAGTCAGTTCCAGCATGTAGTCAAGGAATCAATGATTCTAATCTTACACAAACTCTTTCATAAAATAGAAAACAAGAAAACACCCCTCAACTAATTTTGTAAGTTCAGCCAAACCCTCATACCAAGGTTATTTATGAGGAAGAAAAGTTGTAAGCTAAAATTACTCATGAACACAAGTACAAAACTCTTAAACAAATTATTGTCTATTTAATGAAATAGCAAATACTTATACAAATGGTGCTTACTATGTTCTAGACACAGGGGTTACACGTTTGGGACGTATCACTAAACCTTACAATAATTCTGTGAGTTAGGTATTATTATCACCGCCATTTCAGCTTATGAGAAACTGAGGCACAGACAGGTCAAGTGAATTGCCCAGTCACACGCCTACATAGTAGTATACAGCCAGGTTTCAGACATAAGCCATCTAACTCAAGAATCTATTCATTTAGTAGCTACACTCTTACCCAGGGGGTTTATCCAAGGCATACAAGGTGATTTCACATTTAAAAATCAATTGATGCAAATCATCGCGTTCACATATTAAAGGAGAAATACCTTCTGATTTGTTCAATAGAGGGAAAAAGCTCAAATTCAACACCCATTCACAATAAAAATGACTCTTGGCAAATTGACAATAGAATGGAACTTCCTTAATACAATAAAGATTATCTACAAAAACTTCAACGAACATCATACTTGATGACTCATTTAAAAAAGCATTCCCTTTTTTTCTACCTGAGAACAGAGGCAAATGCTAATGATTACCAATTTTACTTAACATTCTAGGAGGGGTCTTGGATGGCACAGCCGATAAGAAAAAGATGTAAAAGCTGTAAGGATTGGAAAGGAAAAAGATTAAACTGTTATTATAAGCAGATGACGATAATATAGAGAGAAAATGAAAAGTAAACTACAAATCAATCACTAGATTGAACACAAGAGTTTAACAAAGTTTTTGGATATGAAATCAATATAAAAAATTAAGTTCATTTCTAGCCAGCAACAGTTATCAAAGCAATTTTAAAAGTCATTCACAATGGCTTTTTTTAAATGTGAAGCACCTAGAATAAATCCAACAAAATATGTATAAGAGAAAATTGTAAAATTTTATTGAAAGACATTAAAGAGACCTAAATAATTTGAGAAATATACCACTTCGTAGATTGGAGGGCCCAGTATTGTAAAGATGTCATTGCTCTCCAAATTGATTTATAGACTCAGTAAAACCCCAGTTGAAATCCCAATAGGTTTTTGTTGCCACTTGACAAGCCAACTCTAAAATTTATATGACAGTGTAAAGGGCCAAGAGTAGCTACTCTTGAAGAAGAAAAATAAGGTGGGAGGATTTGCTCTACCAGATATAACACTTCTTATAAAGCTACAGTAATTAAGACCACATGGTACTGATACAAGGGTTGACAAACAAACAGAGTAAGAGACCCATCCTTTATGAACACTTGAGAAGCAACAGAGGTGACCTCTCAGGTCAGGGGGGAAAAGACAGACTTTTCAACAAATAGTGCTGGGATAACTGAGTACCCACAGGGGAGAAAATGGGCTTACAAGCTCTTTTCACATTATATGCAAAAATTAATTCAAATGGATTAAAAGTGTATATATGGAGGGCAAAACTCTAAGGATTTAGAAGGTGATATAGAAAAATATCTTCATGACCTTGGGGTAGAGAGGATTTCTCAAACTAGGTACAGAAGCTTTTTATCATAAATGAAAGATTTATAAATTTGAGTATATTACAATTAAGAACAGCTGTTCAACTAAAGACACGTTTACAGAGATTGAAGAGACAAGCTGCAGAGTGGGAAAAGGTACCACCACACATAAAACTGACAAAGGACTAGGACTCAGAATTTATAAAGAGATTCTGTGAGTCAAAATGAAAATAAAGAACACAGAAGACTTGAACAGTCCCTTTATAAGAAAGGAAATCCAAGTGGCCAATGAGCTTATGAAAAAACGCTGAAACTCGTCAGTAAAATGCCAGTTCAGCCACAATGATAAGCCGTGACACAGCCACCAGACTGGCAACAGAACTTCTGCACCAAGAACCTTGGTCACAGATATTCTCACGTATTTTTAGTGGGCGTATAAATTGGTGTGACTTTCGGGAAACAGGCTAGCATTAGCTGGCAGAGCTCCGTTTGTATATTCCCAGTGCCCAACAGTTGTGCAACACTGGGAAAACCTGGAGGAAATCCGGCGCATGCATGTAAATGTTCTCAGCCGCAATGTCTGAAATAGCCCCAACTAGAGACGAGTGAATGTCCAGCAACAGAATAAATCAGCATATACAGTGATGAAAATATATCAGATACAGTGATGGGCAACTGGACGACCCTCCAAGTGTTGGAAAGGCAAGATGTGAGTCAGAAAAAAGACCTACATTTTTATTCCACTTGTATGAAGTTCAAAATCGGACAGTAGTACCTAGTGATGCATAAACTCTAAAGAAAAAACAATGAAATGATTACTTGAGATGTCAGGATGCTGATTGCCTCTGGAGGGGCTGGAGCCATGCTCAGGCAGAACGCGGTGGGTGCTTCTAAGATCCTGTGCATTCTGGTTCCCAACTTGGGGATGGTTACTTTATATTATTATTATGTTATATTTATTACTACATATATTATTATATATAATATCTTACATATGTTATAGTATATAGGTGTTCATTTTATAATAAACTTTGCTCTGTATGTAAATGGATTATGAACATTTCCATATATATGATAAACCTCACCATTTAAAAACACATCCTGCCTGTCTACACGCAACCTGCGGAACAAGCACAGATTCACAGATCAAGAGTACTCAGTCACACAGGTTTTCCTAAATCTCCTCAGCGAGACAGGCCACATCATGTTTCTTTCTACTCAGTTTTACCTAATGGGCTTAAATCACCCAAGGGCACTAAGGGATAAAAGATGATCTCAACAAAAATGGGGCAAGGACAGCAGGAACTTCCCAGAAACTGCCACCCAAGTTTCCCTCCCAGCTTCTCTTTCCCATCCTGGAGAAGGTCCCTCTGTGCCTCAGACACGCAGGCCTGCTTTAGACCAGAGGCCCCTGGATCTCTGCCGGGCGGCACTCTCTCCTCTTACCTCCATGCCTTCTGCCTCTCTAGGGGGACAGCACCGCAGCCAGGCACCTGCCCATCGCCGCTGCCTGCCTACTTCCTGCGGCTGCCGCCAGCCCCTTCCTGGTTCTCTGCTCAGACCGGACCTGAGGCCAGGGGCGAGCCCCCAGGTCAGAATCCAAGTAGAGCCAAACAAAGCTGCTCCTGAGGTCAAGAGGAGCCAGCCATCTGGGAGCCTTTCATGTGCTTGGTAATTAATAGTAAATAAACAAAATTGCAAGCAAAATTGTAACTCATCGAATCTGACGTACTTGCTGTAGATTTTAATGGACACCTATGGTGGGTCCAGGGACGGTCTGAGCCTTCATTGCAGGGAGGTGGGAGCCCTTTCCTGAACCTACGGGCTCTCAGCTTCTCTCGACGAGTCAGGCTACCTGTGGGAGGAAAGGAGGCTGTTCCACCAGGCCCTCTGTGCACGTGCGGTTCTGACAGAGCACACTCTCGCAGAGCTTTGGGCTGGAAACCCACAACCACCCAGATTCATCCAGAAACTCCAGTTATCTAGTTATCTGCTTATCTATACTCACTAGTCTCCAGACTTTAAACTGGCCACTGCTAACCTTAAAAATACAACTGTCAGTTATTTTATCAGTAAAAATAGGCTTATTCAGGAATAGCAGGGAATTGCAACTCAGGACATGCCAGCTAAGGTAAAACCAGAGGAAGGTTCTTTGGTAGAGTAAAGAGGCTGTTATAAACAAAAAGTCCATTGGGGTAAACTGGGAGCTTGGAAGTGTCATGCCTTCTCATTGGCTGAGCTGTTGCCAGGCAAGGAGAAAACCTTTCTTCCTCCTGCTGGGGGTGTAAAGTAGGGTCAGGCTGCAAGGCCTGTCTCTTCCTGATGGGGTCTGCAATCTATGGGGAGTGGTAAGGTGTGAGAGCTCTTCCTTTGGCTGCCCCATTCCACTTAAAATGAGGTTTCCTTTTATTAATTGTCACACACTGAATCCATGGTCCAGGTTTCAGAAAGCTTTGCAAAGGAGGCCAAAGAGGGGAAGAAAAGGAAGGGATAAGGTGGTGAGCTGCTTGGCTAAAGGAAGAAAAGTGACTGGGGAGAAGGGACGGTGGTTGAAGGCTACTTGGAAAGGGCCTCAGTCTGGGCCAATTCCATAATTCAGCCAAGAGGTGTCCGCCCCCAGCCCACCCCCATTGCATGGTCTGTGAACTGCAGAGAGATGGCATTTGAGGCCTTTGGCAGAGCCAGGGCCCAGTGGCTTTGATGTGACCGGTGGCCAGCTTGCTGGAGATCAGCATATGCCTGGCAGACATAAAGCCGAATCTCAGTGAGCCTGCAAATCAGGACGGAGCTTCCCCAACACCCAAAGGCTGAGCCCTTGGGTGGCCTCCGTGTTGTGTGGGCTATTTTGTTTCCTTACCTCCTTGCTGGGATGTTCCTTTGGCATATGCTTATTTACAGTACTTACTAAGATCCGATTTAGGGCTTTCCTCACCGTTCCATTGACTTTTTTTCTTTGCTTCCTACTTATTACTGTAGTGATGTTATACATATATATATGTATACACACACATACATATTTAGGACACCTGTCTGTCACTAATCATGCTATACAAATAATGAGGATAACGTATTTCACTCTTTTCTCCCTTTGTTTATTACATATGCAAAAAGCAAATCATTTCATGTTCTGAGTAAAGCTGTTTGCACTAAGATTGGATCTTGTAATTCTCTTTCTCTATTGGGTGTTTTGTTTAGTTTTTGAAAAAGCATGAGGTCAGGCAGTTAAAAGGGAACGTTTATGAAACTGGGAAAGAAGAGTGAAAGCTGAACATGGGCGTTTTTAAAAATTCAAGATATAATAACCTCATGGAAATTAGACTCTGCAAAGGAAGCTAAACCTCAGAAGTAAAAACCTGTGGTAGTCACTCTTCAGTCTCGTCAGAAAGCATTTGAAAGAAGAAAGTGTATAGTGGAACCGAATCCATCCATTCAATTCTATTGTTTTTCCTTGCAATTTCCACTCTCATTGGTAATACTTCTGAGGTGTTTGATGTTTCTCTATGTGTATTTTTGTAAAATATGTACTGTTGTTTCATATGCATATATTTTTATTTACATCATTCTCCCTAGGTTTTTAAAGCCCATTCACTTTGCGTGTGTACGTGCGGCCCATCACTTCTTGCCTCATGGCTCATCCTGACTTGCATCCCCCTCATTTCCGTATCTACTCCCCGCCCCGTGATGGATCCCCTGACGGCCTCTGACTCCCCAACAACGTTTCTGCAGGTATCCACATCTCCTCTGTTTAGACATGTGTGAGAATTTCCACAGGGTATATTCCCAGGAACAGAAATGCTGGGTCATAAGATATCCACATACTTAATTTCAGTAAGAACCATCAGATTGCCGCCAGCAAGGCTATTCCTTTCTCCGTCCCCACAAGCAACCCATGGGGTCGATCGCTACACACACATGCACACCTCCAACCCCTCCCACAATTCCTGGAATGACCTGCTTTACCAATATCTACCAGTCTCATGAAAATAAATGAAGTTGCACACGTTAAAAATTTTGCCTTTCTCGGATCAATTGAGCCCATCTAAACATGCCTACCAGTAAGGTAAGCTAAGGGATATAGCAAATCCCAAATTTCAGCAGCTTAGGAAATAAATGGGTACTTTTTGTTCATGCCCCCGTGCAATGTGGGAAGAGGTCAGGGACCGGCGCTGCTCGGGGCGGTTGGGCTTCTGCCGCATCGCTCTGTCGTCTCCCAGAGCCGAGAGGATGCGCTGCACACAGCCAGCAGGGGCGGGAGAGGCGAGCCCCCCGAGTGTGTATGGGAGTGACGTGGTGCTGCGCCCATCCCTTCACATTCCCTGAACTAGAACTCAGTCGCGGTGCCGAGGCAAGGGAGCTGGGGAACGGAGCCTGGCTGGGCGCCAAGGGAGGACACGGAAACTGGGGCGGAGTTGCCCAATGTGCCACAGAATATTTGCTAACTCTCGGGGTACCTCTCCGGTACATTTCTTAATCATTTCCTTGCTTCTCTTTTTCTTTGGTCTTCCTCCTGTTGCTGATTTGTATATTGTTTGCACAATCTAGAAGGTATCGGTTCCCTGTTGGTTTCACCCACAGCAAATCTCGCTTCCAGTCTGTGCGCCTGATTACTACGCGGTCCTTCCTCAGTCAGGAATCCAACTCGTAACCTGCTTCGTCCCTATTTATAGCCTTAGGGTTTTTGTTTTTGATACTGCCTCGCTATTTGTTCATGGTCTTAACCTCTGGGTTCCTCCTGAATTACTGTCACTTTCCCCATCAGTCCCCATTTGCCCTCCAGCAGGGGAAGCTGTAGAGGCACCGGCTAGGAGGGGGTCCCCAGAGGGAGAGACCCACCCAGAAGAACTTACCAGCGTCCAGGTCTCCCTCCAGGGATCCAACTTCCCCTAGCCGTGTAAGGCCTGGCCTAGACGGACTCAGTTCCCCAAAGCTCCTATGGAAACGTACGGAACCGTTCAGGAAGCCCTTCCCAGGCTGGAAACAGGCAAGGAGAACTGCTCAGAGGCGCTGGGACTGCTTTACCCGCTCTCTCCTTCCCCTCCCCGCCCCCGTCCTCGTCCCCGTCCCTTCCCGCACCTCCACCCTCCCCTCCCCTCCTCTCCCCTACCCCTCCCCACCCCACCCCTTTCCCTCCCCCTCCCTGTCCCTTCCTCCTCCCCACCCTCCCCTTCCTCCCCTCCCCCACCCTCCTTCCCTCCCCCCCTCCCCCACCCTCCCCTTCCCTCCCCTCCCCCCCACCCTCTCCTTCCCTCCCCCATTGTTTCTGACTTCCTCTCCAGCGCGCAGTCCCTGCCCGGGCGGCCCCTCCCCACGCGTGCGGCTAAAACCCTCTTCCCCTTGAGACTCACGCCGGGCATTGCTTCCAGGAAGCCTTCTCGGGCCTGCCCCCACCCCAAGTCTCGGTTAATGTTCCCCGGCCGTGCCCCCCAGGCCTCGCCCGTCTCCCACTGAACTCACCGCACGCGGTTGCGACAGCCATTCGCTCTCCTCACCGGGAACTGCTAGGAGGCGCTGAATCCGATCCCCTTTTGCACCCCGGCGCCGCCCCAAGGCCTCACGGCTGCTGAACGAGGGCGGTGGGCTCACTCTGCCCGGCCCCGCCCCGGCCGCCCCCGCTTCGGGGTTCTGCCCTCCGGAGGACGCCCAGACCCCGGGGCGGACGGACGCAGGTCAGCCCGCCTGGGCCTCAGCCTCTGCGGCGGGGGGGACAGTGCATATTCTGCGTGGCTGAGCGCAGGTCTGAGGACCGGGCGCCGGCAGCGGCCCTCCCCGCCCGCCGGGCAGGTGCACAGGCCAGGCGCAGGCCCGGGACGCCAGGCCGGGGTCAGAGCGCCCCCCTCGCCGCCGCGGCCGGCCTAGCTCGATGCTCGGCTGCCCCCTTGTGTCCAGAGGGCGGCGGCCAAGGGAAGCAGTGCCCACCAGGGCCGGCCCCGCCGAGGCAGTCCCGGGGGCCGGTCCCAGGACGCGCCTCCGCCCCAGCCCCGCCGTTTGTCCCGGAGGCGGGGCGCCGACACCCTACTCGGGAAGGCAGAAGGCAAGGGCCTGAACATTTAGGGGGCTTCTCCGCGGAGGCCTGCGGACGGGCGGTGGGCAGCGGCTCCCGTCTACCTTGGACCCTGCGGCCGGGGGCGCAGGGGCGCCCCCCGCTCCCACCCGGAGGCCCCTGCTATAAGCCGGCTCGGCCCGCCCCCGGGGTCCCTGCCTGCGCCCCCTCCTCCGCCCTCGGGACCCCTGCCTGCCCGCGCGCCCTCCTCCGCCCTCGGGACCCCTGCCTGCCCGCGCGCCCTCCTCCGCCCCGGGGCCCCTGCCCGCGCGCCCCTCCTCCGCCCCGGGGCTCCTGCCCGCGCGCCCTCCTCCGTCCCGGGGCCCGTGCCCGCGCGCCCTCTGCCCCCGGGCCTTGCCACAGGACCGCCCTGGTCAGGTCCTCACCCCTGGTCCGCCCTTTCCCTGTCTCCCTGCCCCCCCTCTCCTGCGGAGAGGGAGAGAAGGGCCTCGTGGAGGAGGTCCCTGGACCCCGAGTACCCAGCTTCCTGATAGGCTTCCTGCTTGGCAGAGCTGCCCCTGCCCCCTGAAATGCTTCCCACACCCGGCACTCCTTCACCTGCCCCTCACTGTCTGCCTGGCAACCCGGGACTGAGTTCAAGGCTCACTTCAAACAGGACAGCGTTGTGACACCCTCTCATCTCCCCCAAATTAGGCCTGTGAACCCAGGGAGGGCAGGAGCGGGCCCCATGTGTTCGCGCACTCCCAGTGACCGGCAGATGGCAGGTGCTGACTAGTCACTAATGCACCCCGGCTCCCCCCGGAGAGGCTCACAGTGCGCAGGGCCAGAGCCGCCTTCCTAGCCTGAAGGCCTCTGCTCTCTCACTGGGAACACACCAGCCAGGCCACAGCAACGCCTCGCAGTAGTATTTGCTCTGGTGGGAATGCCTTTCCGACATCTTCCTCCATAACTCATCTTAGCTGCCCCTTCCTCCATGAAGCCTTCCTGGGTTTCCCGAGCAGGAATAACCACCCTCTCTGGGCCGCCATCAGGCCTCCCCACCAGCACAGCCGGCTTTGCGGCAGCCCCCCAGGCCCTCTCAGTGAGTGGCGAGCAAAGTGAGTTACTTCAGCGAATCGTAAACCCTCTCAGGTCCCAGCGATGTGTTGTCCATGTTGGCATCTCTCGCCCCCCACAAAGCCAAGCACAGCAGCAGCCCGGGGCGTCCCGCATGCGTGTGAGCTGACGTGACAACCACGTGAAGGAGCCAGCAGCTCCCCGATGTGAATGCCCCAGGACCCCAGAAGAACCTGGGCAGCCTGCGCACCTGCGGCTCAGTCCTGCCAGGAGTAGGTGCCCCGGGCACCCTCCCCGTGGCTGCCCACTTTGCTCTTTGCTCATGCTTCCCGGCCTGGCCCAGCACATGCCAGTGGAAACCAGGCTCTCCGTGGGTGGGCTGTCAACATTCGGCCTCTGGGCCCAACCATGGTAAGCGCCTCTGGGTGGCTCAGTCCTGATCTGATCCCAGGCTTTGGGAGTCAACCTCACCTATTCCTCAGGTGCTGGCTCCCGAGTAACCCTGACCCACCCTCTGCTGCCACTGGTGCACGTACCTGCACACTCACACACTCGTGCACATGCCCACACTCATACACACATGTGCCCACACACACACAAGAATATGCACACGATAGAATGTGATCCAGGGCTTAGACGTTGCAATGGTGTTTAGTGTGAGGAGGAACCCTGAACAAAGGCCCTCACCCAGCACAGTGCAGCTTTACGGAGGCACTCAGCAAGTATTTGTTGAATGAAGAGCTTATCTGCTTTCCCACCTCCCTCTTCCTACCAACCGTTGCCACTTGGCATGCCTCTGCCCACGTGAAACACACCTGTTCTACCACGCCAGGTCCTCAGTGTGGTAACAGTGCCACCTAGGGACGGGGCCCCAACTTTTGTGCCTGTGTGTCTTCTTTTTTTTTTTAGAAGTTCACCAAACACAGTATGTGATTTCTCCTCTGGGTCTTGGTACATGCTACGGGGAATTCCTGGTCTTCAGCCCCCAACCCCATTCCTGTTCCCTCACCTGGCTTACTCTTGGTCACCCTACAGAGCTCACTGATTGGCCGCTACTTCCTTCAGAAAATCCTTCCCAAGTGCCCATCCCTGTCCAGGGTGAAATGGGTTAAGTGGACAAAGAGGGAAAACATCTCCAGCTCTCCTTAGGACTGCTCATCACACGCACAGGCGAGGCCAGCCATAGCTTATACGTACACTGCACACAGGTATTTACCAGCTATGTTCACAATGTATCTGTGATTGCACAGTAACCCTGGGTTGTTATTATTTCCATTTCAGAGATGGGGAAACTGAGGCTCTGAGCTATTAATGACCCACCTGAAGTCACAAGAGCCAGTAAGGCAGAGAGCAAGTGTCAGAATCCACGTCTCCTGACACGAAAGCTTGTGTTCTTTTCATTTCATGGGGCGGGGCTGCAATTTTTATGCAGGAGGGAAGACGGAATGAGCTCAGAAGTTGTCCTAATTGCCTAGAACAGGAGATTGTGGGGGACACCACACTTTCCACTCCATACAACGCTGAGGAGGCCTCAAAACTAGGGGAGGCACGGCTTGACTGATTTGGTCCAATTCATCTCCCCAGTCCTGGGCCATTAATGGAGTGTATTATAAACCTCTCTGAGACAAACACCCCTGTTTACCTGGCAATCATGTGTAATAGCCTCTAAAAGCATTTGCTGGTAAGGGTTCTCAATAAAACCAAGTAACGAAGTAAGTGGAGAGGAAAGCAAATGAGGTGGCGGGTGAGGGTGGGAAGTCCTGCCCCGCCTGCGCCCAGCTCCCTCCGAATCTGCTTCACCAGGCCCCTCCTCGTCTGGCCAGTCATGGAAGCAGTTGTCAGCCGCCTGCCGAGCCTTCAGTGCCTCCCTCGTGAAGTCTGTCTCCTGCAGAAGCAGGACCTTTCCTCCAGGGTCAGGGCAGAGACCCTCTTGTCCCCCAGCACAGAGGAGAAGCTGGTCTCCAAGCCCCTGCTCGGCACCAGAGCCGGGCCTCGGGCAGGCCCCTAGGGTGGGGTGGGCAGCCTCAAGTCACAAGGAAATGAGGCTACAGGCGAGGGCGGGCCTGCAGCTTCCGGGCCCCTTTCCCAAAGGTCCATTTGAGCACCAGGGGAAAGCTGTCTGTAACCACTCCTCCTCCCCAGCCTGCTGGTCTCTGGAGTGGAGGGAAGGGGACAGGATGCCCACCAGTCATGTTCATCGTGTGACACACACATCACTCCGGGTCATTCTCTGCCTTCAGCACAGATTCCAGGTCTGGGTTCCACAGATGAGGAAACTGAGTCCCAGAGGCAGATGCGGTCATGAAGCTGGCTGCTGACAGTCAGCCGAGGTCCCGCGGACCCCCCAGTGCTCTTTGCACCCACAGGCCCTCTCCTGCCAGAGCCCTGCCAGCAGCTGGCCTGCTGTCTTCCTGCAAGGCTGTGTTTAACACGACCCAGCAGGGGCGACTAGCAACTGAAAGTCTGCCTGGGATCAGCTGAGCAGAACTGCAAGTGAGCCTGGCAGCTCTGGCGAGGCCCTTCATTACCACCAACTCCATGTCCCCTGGAACTGTCACCCTTCAGAGCTCACTGACCAGCTCAGCTCCTCACTGACACGTTCTTTCCTTACCTGCACCCGTCCTCAGAACGTGGGGCTGGAGACGTGAATAAGGATGAGTACTGAAAGGTTTACTCTTTCCAGTTCTATATTTTTTAAAAGCCCCAGTCTTCAGCAAAACGGTTAGCATCCAAGGTACGACTTCAAGCATCCTACCTAACTAGGGAGGGTGATGCTGGGGAGTGGAGGCGCTATGGTGGACCTTGTGGCCCCAAAATGACCCCAGGTAAGGAAGTTCCATTCCACCTGTGTGAGGGGGGCCCGAGTTCCGTCCCCACCTCGTGTGATCCAGAGAGAGGCACAGGCCTGGAGCCCCTGGAGGCTGTAAGTGGAGCGGGGCACCAGCCCATCGGGACAGGTGCCTGCTGGCTGTCCCTGCCGTCTACCGCGGGCGGGCTCAGACCGTGGCCTTCCACGGAGGCTTTGTGACAGTTCTTTCTGGATCCAGGGGTGTCACCAGCCCTCCGCGTCTGTCTCTGCTTTTGGGCATCACAGGGCTGACATCTCACTCTTCCTCCTGGGGTCCCACTGACATCCTTCTTCATCTCCATCTGCCTCGCCATGTCTCCAAGAGCCCCATGGATAACTCTTGATTCAGAGAGCTCAGTGACCCTCCTGGTACCATGGAGGCTCCCAAACCACACCCCTTTCCTGTTCCTCTCAAGCTCACACTCATTTTTCACCCTCGGAAAGCAGTCAAATGCATCTGGCATCTTCAGCCATCTTTCCAGCTCCAAACGGTTCTGTCTGGGAGTTGGTGGCAAAAATTGCCTCAGAAGACCCCCAGTGGAGAGGAGCGGATACACGGTGGGTACAAAGCCCACGCCTGCTTTAGAACAGGGACATTCGGATCACCAGTGACAGAGGGTGGCTCTGAGACCCGCCCTTCCCAAAAGCTCTGCTCTGTGGCTTTGGGAGGAGCTGCAGAGTTGGCCCTTTGGAAATGTCAACTGCAGATGACCTCAGCCAGAGACACCATGTAGCATAGTTCCCAGCACTGAGCAGGGATCCCTTTGGGAGGGGAGGGGAGTCAGGGGCAGGAGAGCTTGTCTGGGAGGCGGGATTCGCAGAGAAGCACTCGCCTACGTACAAGTCTGTCACTTACCCAAGTGTTCAGAGAAGACCTCCAGGCACGGTCTCCCTGGGTCGAGCACTCTTGGCTGAGGTGCCCTCTGCGCCCCCGGAGACTACCTATAACATTCCAAAGATCCATCAGCAAACATTTATCAAGCACCAGCTGTATTCCTGGAAATGTGCTTGGCGGCATGGGGGCTGAAGGGAGACCCGAGGGCCCACTCAGAGAGCCTCGGCCTCCCCTCCTCTGGTACCTCCTCTCCAGCCAGAGACAGGCTGGGTTGACATAAAACAGCCCCAAAATAGCGTTCAGACCCTGCAAGAGGCTTGCCAGGTAAGCTAGGAGGCAGGGAGGAGAGAAAACCAGCTGGACCCAGGGGTCTGGACCAGCGGCTGGACCCCAGCTGCCCATTTGCTCCGGGACTGTTGCTACGCTTTGCTTGTTCCTGCGGATGTGTTCGTGTTAAGTGGAGGGGAGGTGGCAGGTGGGTTGAGGCGGGCATCAAAGGGTTAAGAAAAGTTGATAGGGAATTTTTATTTGGGGAAATTCTAGCCACTAGATTATGTTTTCTTCTCCTGGGAATCATGAAAAGATACCTGTTATTTGATTTTAATGGTCTGGCCGGCCTAGCACCTCTCCTCCCCTGGGGGCAAACCTGAGGGCCGCTCACCCAGGACGCTTTCAGGGGCCACAGTGGGAATCAGGCAGAAGAGCAAAGCCTTCTCAAACTCCCTGATACCCTCACAGGTCCTCTGGCCAGTGAGAGGGAGAAGACAGGCCCATTTGGTGCCCAATTTCCATTCCCTACCAAGGAGGAAGGGAAATCCCCCTGCCACCCCTCTGCACACTCTGGGCTGTGAAGCAAACTCCTGTTCCAGCACCACGTTGAGAGTAGGGGCAAGTCTGGGGTCCTGCCACTTCCTCACGCGCCCAGGGAAGGGCACAGGCCACGGATGCTGTGGCCATGTTTTCTTAAATAAGAATAGAGAAGAGATAAAAATGTACTTAAGAATACAATTTTGGTTAATTTATATATTGTATTCTATAATCAGAAAATAGAGGTGTACCTTTATTTAAAGCTATCCATATTGACTGCATATAAAACAGAGAAATTATAAAACTTCTCGGAAGTAGAAATATAAAAACCTCCGATCACAATGCAATAGAATAGATACTAACTACAATACCAGAAAGGAAGGGACGCTATCACACAAAATCTTCAAAATTTTCTCTTAAGCAGTCTTGGATTAATGCAGAAACCAAAACAAAAATTTTTTAATTATAGAAAAAAATCCTACAGGTAAGACTCTATAAGATATACAAATAAAACAGAGGGAAAAATCATCATCCTAAATACTTAATAAACAGGGAAAAATTAATTAAGCATCCAAACCAAGAAGTTAAAGTAACAAATACATTTAAAGGAAAGCATAGGATGAAATTAATAAAAATAAAAAAACCAACCTTCATAAATGAACGAAGAGATGAGTATAGAAGCCAGACTGGAGTGATGGTGTGAGCAGAGGGGGACGGGGGACAGGAAACGCAGACAGAGAACATAAATAACACTTCCAGAAGCTTTGTTGTGCAAAGGAAGAAAGGCATGGGGCAGCAGCGAAAAGTGGATGAGCCTTAGAGAGAGAGAGAGACACTATTTTGACAGCAGAGGAAAAGGCTCGGGTAGGTGCCAATACAAGTCAAATTTATAGGAATGAGTAGAAAACTGAGAGTTCACAGCTAGAAATTGTGTTTTTCCTGGAAATAATGAGTAGGAAGGAGATACAGCTGTTTGAGATTTGAGGCAAGAACCAACAGTAAATGGTAGGCAAAGACTAGGGAAATACAGAATTATCAGGTATTTTCAAAGGCTCTGGTGTCTTGGTGGGAATTCAGTCTGCCCAGAAGTGTAATTTTCTCCACTGTGCTTACAAGTCTGGGTGCAGGAGAAGTAAAGATACTGGATTGAGGCAATGTTGGGATTTTCCTGACCAATGGAAGAGAAGGTAGATGGGAAACAAAGTAGAAGACAGTCATCTATTTACTTATTCAAAATGTATTGTCTCACCTGAGGGTTTCAGCCCTGGGCAAGTTCACTATGGATTTGACAAACCAAGAAATGACAGTGGAACGCCCTTGGGGTAAAAGGGTTTATACTGGGCTTTATTCTCCCAGCAGTAGGTCGAGCCATAGAATCACATCTGCGGCCGGCAGTCTGCAGGTCCATAATCCACCTTGTCTCTGCCTCTGCCCGGAGCACTGGGTGGAGCTCTTCATACAGTGACTCCTGGTCAGTAATAGCTCATTGCCCACGGGGGTGGGAGCAGCAGGCCAGTTACATCATCAAGTAGTTTAGGTTCAGATGAGGATCCTGGCCACAGGCACTTCCGTTTTCCCCACAGCATTCATAGGGCACCAGTTATGTAAGGTAATAGCTCAGTTTTTAAGAACGTAGATTCTGCAGCTCAACCACCTACATTCAAAACCCAGCTCCTCCATTTCTTTGATACACCCTTGGGCTAGTTACTTCATCTTTCTCTGCCTCAGTTTCTAAAATCTGGAACTCGTGAGGTCACCAACCTATCTCCTCGAGTTGCTGAGAGGACTCAGTGAGTTAATTCAGATAAAGAATTGAGATCACTTCTGGCCATGATGGAGTATGGAGTAACACGGAAATTGCCTTTCTGCCATCAACAACTACAAAACTGGACCAGAAGTGTGACACAGCTGTTTTCAGGTGCTGGACAATTGTCAGCATACGACTGCAGTCCTTCGAGAGGCAGGACACCTGACGTGAACCCGGCACTCACCAGCTCTCTGCCTGGGGACAATTTCCTGATGACTGCACAGGAAGGTGGTGTTCCAGAAAGGTCCAGCAGTCCTGCTGGGCTGAGAAAACAAAGGTCAGAGTTTGGAGTTGCTGATGGGACTGGTGGGGCTGGTGGCCAGGGAGGAGGGAGTCACATAGAGGGGGCCCCAAAGGTCTACGTGGGTGTGGATCTATTTGCTAGGGCTTCCATAACAAAGTACCACTGACTAGGCAGCTTGAACGACAGAAATTTATTCTCCCACAGGTCTGGAGGCTGGGGGTCTGAGGCCAGGGTGTCTGCAGGGCGGCCTGTCCCATGTCTTCCCTGGTGGTCTGCAGTCAATCTCTGACATTCCTTGGCTTGCAGACTCATCATCTTGATCTCTCTCTCCATCTTCATGTAACTTTCCCCATGTACACATCTCTGTGCCTGATTTCCCATTTCATGAGGACCCCAGTTATCCTGGGTTAGGCCCAACCCTAAAGACCTCATCTGATTCGATTACCTCTGTAAAGACCCTGTTTCCGACAGGATCCTGGCTCTCACCGGGGCCACTGTGGATTTTGGATCTATCTGTTAGAGCAGCAAGCATTATCCTACATGCCCAGGGCAGGAGAAAGGCATGAATGTATGTGGACAAGTCTCCTGATAAGAGCATGTTAAGTTTGAGTTGCCTGTCACAGAGGACCTGAATAGACACTTTCCACAGAAGACACACAGATGGCCAACAGACACATGGAAACATGCTCAACATCACCAATCATCAGGGAAATGCAAATCAAAACCACAACGAGAGAGCACCTCGCACCAGTTAGGACGGCCACCGTCAAGACAACAAATAGCAAGTGTTGGTGAGGATGTGGAATAAAAGGAAGCTTTATGCCCTGCTGGTGGGAATGTAACGTATTAAGTTCCTAAAAAAATCAAAACTAGAAATACCACATGACGTAGGAATTCCACTTCTGGAAATTTACCCTAAGAAAACAAAATCGCTCATTTGAAAAGGTATGTGCACGTCTATGTTTAGTCCAGCATTATTTACAACAGCCAAGATATGGAAGCAACCTAAGTGTCCACTGATAGATGAATGGATAAAGAGGATGTGGTACATATACACAATGGAGTACTACTCAGCCATAAAAGGAATGGACTCTCGCCATTTGCGACAACATGGATGGACCTGGAGGGTATTATGCTAAGGGAAACAAGTCAGATAGAGAAAGACAAATACCTTAGGATTTCACTTATATGAGCAATCTAAAAACAAACAGAGCAGAAAAAGACTCCTAAACACAGGATGAACAGGTGCTTGCCATGGGGAAGGGGGGGAGTGGATGTAATGGGTAAAGGTGATAAAGAGGTACAAACTTCCAATTATAAAATAAATAAGGCATGGGAATGAAAAGCACAGCATAGGGAGTGTAGTCAATAATACGGTAATATCTTTGTATGGGACAACTGGGGATGATATCGGTTGTGGTGAGCATTTTGTAATGTACAAATGTGGAATCACTATGTTTTAACCTGAAACCAATACAATATTGTGCATCAACTATACTTCAATAAGAAAAACAGAATTAGGAACCAGAAAAAAGAAGTTTGAGATGCCTCTTAGACACTAAGATGTACGTGTCAAACTAAGCAGTTGAGCATGGAACTCGGGGGAAAATCCAAGGCAAGATGAAAATTTGGGAGCTATTAGCACATACGAAAAGCAATGGTTGTTGAGATGCTGGTGGGGGTGGGGAGGGTAGGTGATAGGTAGGTAATAGATGGGTAGACAGATAGACAGATGACAGACAGGGAAAGAGGGTCAAGGAAGTGTTCAGAGGTAGTCTAATACATCATCCACAGTTCCACCAGAGGAAGATTAGCTCACTCATGAGACCAAGAAGCAACAGCCCTGGGGGAGGGGGACAAGCAGAGGGTCCACAAGGAGCCAGTCACATGGAAAGCTGCCAAGAGGGCAAGATGAAGACAGCAAAGGAACCACTGTGTTTTGGAAGCTGCAGCCACTGGTGAGTTGATGAACTTCAATGCTGTGAAAGAGAGAAAACTCAGATCAGAAACTGTTGTAAGAAAAACAAAGAAGACAGTGTCTGTACACAGCTCTCTCCAGAGTTTTGCTGATCAAAGGAGGCGGACTGAATGGTAACTAAAGGGGGACGTGGGGTCAGGGAGAGGCTTGTTAAAACGAGAGAGGTTTGTATGCTGATGGGAATAATTGGGTTGAGAGGGAGAAATGGATGCAGCGGAGAGAAGAGGAAAGTGCCGAGGAAGGAGCTTGAAACCTGAGAGGGTGAGACCCAGAGCCCGGGGGGGCGGAGCTGGCCTCTGATGGGAGTGTGACACATAATCCTCTGACCTGTCACTGGCTTCATTCACTGGGCTTCTCGGTGATGGGGACTGAAGGTGGCTGTCCTGCCAGTGGGTTTCAGCCTGGACAAGTTCACTAGGGATTCAGTGAGACTGAGGAATGACAATGGAACATTCTTGGGGTCAGAGGGTTTATTACCTGGCTTGTTCTCCCAGCGGTAGGTCAAGCACTAGAATTATGTCTGCATCCAGCAGTCTGCAGGTCTGTGATCCTCCTTCGTCTCTGCCTCTGCCTAGAGCCCTGGGCAGAGCTCTTTATATAGTGACTCAGTTAATAATAGCTTACTGCCCACGGGTGTGGGAGCAGGAGCCTAGCAGCACGCCAGTTACATCATCAAGCAGTTTAGGGTCAGGTGGGGGTCCTGGCCACAGGCACTTCCATTTCCCCACACTGTCCCCCGTCTCTGAGAGGCAGGCAGCAGAAGGCTGGGCTACTGTGAGGTGGATCTTGGTGCTCATTTCCTTTTGTTGTCCTTGAGACTTCAGAGAATCTAATTTAAACACTTCAGCCTGGGCTCAGCTGTGCTCTGGGGAGTTACGGGAAAGGTCAAATTCGGCTGCTGGGGAAACGTGCTAAGGAGGAATGCTAACAAGAGACTCCTGAGAATAAGGTGCATATCTGTCTGCACCCCCCCTGCCGTTTTGTGACTCCCTCCCTTTCCAAATGGGGATTCATTAAGGCAGGTCCTTTCCCCACCCATCCCATCAGCCCAGCATTTCCCCTCCTCACCACCGGGTGTCACTAGAAGCTCAGTCTCAGCTGAAGTCTGTGCTGCCTCAGGGGGAGGGAGAAAGTCAAGCTGAAATGCTTTTCAAAGAAGTGCTAACAGGTGATGCGGAGCCGAGACGCCCTTGCTCTGAGGATCCTTACAGCCGGCAAGGGTCACAGACTCTTTGAAGTTGAGTGCTGGCAGGGGTCTTCCAAACCACTGAGCTGCGTCCAGTTTAGATGAGTGTGCCAAGAGGCAAGGAGAGACAGTGCCCCATCCTAAGACTGCCTCCAAGCAAACCACCTGTAGACCCAAACGTCCCAGGGATTAGAGAGTCCACTGTCTCCCACAGAATTCAGGGGTTAGCTTGAGAATTCAGGGGTTAACCAGCCAGAGCGGGGCTGCGTTAGAAGGGCAGTTCCACTTAGGGGCAGGAGCTGACTTCGGCAACTTTCCATCATGGCTTTCCTGGGCTCTCGGAAGGTTCTCGGAAGGGAAGAGGTTGTCCCGTCGTCCCCAGACTCCTGCCGTCACCTCTCAGGCCCTCGGGGAGCCAGACCCGGGGTGCTCTGAGCTCCTTGGGTGCCCCTTCCCTGGCCAGCCTGCTTCTCTCCGAGCAGCACAGCTTTCAGCAGTTGGATTCCATCTGAGGTTAGTCTCCCCTCAGTGCTAGATGAGGCCCCATGGATTCTTGGGGTTCGGGAGGACTGACAGCGGTTCCCAGTCCTGTGTTTCAGGTTTGGGAGGGCTGGATTTGACGTGGCCAGGGAGTCAGTGGGGGAAAGATGGGATAAAACGTGTCAGGTAGAAATACTGGCTCAGTAGAACTTCTGGAAAATCCAACTGAACTTTCTCCGAAGTAGTTAAAGGTGTCCCTTTGCTGGTGTAAATCTGGACCACGTTATGCAGCCCGACTGGTACAGCAGGGGACCCAAAGCGACCAGAGCCTTTTACCAGACTCACGGGAGCAGAAGTACCTGCCGCCAGTGCCCACTGGGGGGCGACAGAGCTCCAGTGATGCCCACAGAGAACCAGTCCTCTCCAGACCCCCAGGCGCCTGGGTCCTGGCTCTGGGGCTCCTGACCTGGAAATCAACGTCTAAGCCATCGGCTCCCCTCACAGGCCAGCCCTGAGTCTGTCCCCTATTTATAACTTTGAACTTTATAGCACCATCACATTAGAAAGCGGATTCTCATGCCTGAACTTCAGCTGATGGCTGTCCTGAGGGGAGAAGCAGGCATTACTGCCCATCCGACAGTCGCTGAGATGGAAACAAGAGTGGTTCCGAGCCGCAGGCAAGGTCACACAGTGAATGGCAGAGACTGCCTCCAACCAGGTCCTCTTGACTCTGAGCCCAGGTTCTGTCTGCCAGGCCCCCGCTGCCCCTCTCCCCGCAGGGTGCCCAGCACAGCAGCCAGCATGCCAGGCAAAGTGGAGCCTGGGTGCCTGATTCCCTGGGTCCCTGGTGTTGCACCCTGAGGGTGCCCACCTGGTCTTCACAGCACTGCCATGCCCGAAGGCCAGGGTCCCTCTGTGCCCCAGGGGCCTTCAGGGCACTGGGGAAGCAGGCAGTGCCAGCCCGGGTGCAGGAACCACCAGCCGGGACGTAGAACAGACAGGATCCCCAGGGGGCCTGCAGCTGGCCTCCACACCCCAGGCTTGCCCGGGTATGAGCTGTGGAGGATGGGGTGTGGCTAAGCTGACTGAGGGCCGCCCTGGGAAAGGCTCTAGTACCCGCATTCCCAGCAAATTCTGGGCAAGCATGTGAATGAGGCAGAAAAGGCTGGGAGGCAGAAATTTTGATGCAACACAGGACTTCCTTCCTCAGAACAAGGAGTGGAAGCTGTGGGAAGTACAACTCAGTGGGAACTGCCGAGCCTGGGTGCGTGGGGCCAGGGGAGGGGAGGACGCCCCTCGACAGGCAGCATGTGGAGAGGAAAGGACAAAGCTGTTGGAATGGGAAGTCCTGGCTTCGAGGCCCACCTTCCCCACTGCCAGCTGTGGAGTCCCAGCCTCAGTTTGCCCATCTGCAAAACACAGCCGGTGCTCAGCACCCCACAGGAGTTGTGAAAGGCAGAGAGAAGCTTCTGGAGCATCCTGTAAACGGAGGGTCCCTCAGTGAGTGGGTGGGTGGGGGGGGGTGTGCACCCCACTCTATGCAAGAGCCAGAACCAGAGGAGCCCCGTCCCTCGGGCCTGGGAGTAGGATGGACAAAGGCATGGTTTTCTCGTCTGGCCCTGGGGCTGCGAGCTGCTGGCCAACCTGGGAGCCCTGTGCCAGGCTGCGTCCCTGCACCCCCCCATCCTGGGGAGGTGCAGAGGAATGGGGTGCACCTGCCGGCGTACAGTTGGGAGCGGCTGTGAGCAGCAGCTTCGCTATTGATGTAGTCAGTAAATAAATAAAGGAGGGCTTAGTCGTAGGGCAGGCACGGCAATCAGTCTAGAACTACGGGGTAATTAGCGCTGCGGGGGGCTGCAGGGCTGCAGAGGCAGGTTGAAATGAGTGAGTTCACTTTCACTGAGGCACCCCCTGGAGAGCTGAAAACACAGCCAGGAGAGGGGCCCGCCCTCCTGCAGACCGGGGAGTGGGGGGGGGGCTCACCACAGCGAGCGGGGCTGGCCCCCACCCTGGCCAGGGGCCACGTGGACATGCCCACTCCCGGCACTGCCCAGGCAGCTCCCTGCTTGTGACAAGCCTCCATCTGCCGGCTGCCCTTCCTTGGCACAGGCAGAAGTGGTTCAGGTGTCTGTCAGCGACGTGGGCACCTGGGAGGGGTACAGGCCCGTCTCCACTGAGGCCTCTCTGCCACCTGTGACGTGCACTTGCTGGGCACCTGCTTATTGCGTCTCACCTGTCCCAGGTGATTGCAGCCTCAGCCCCAGACGTGAATGCCCTTGCTGGCCCCCTCCTTCTCTTTCATCCGTTTATTCAACAAAGATTTACCGGTGCCCACTGTGTGCCAGAGAGCTTCAGGCTCTGGGAATACGAAGATACGCAACACACACTTCCTGCCCTCAAGGACCTCAGTGGGGTCAATGGTGACAAGAAAGCCAGTGATTACAGTGTAACCACCCATGGCTCCACACAGGCCTTGTACAGGGCACTGACCTCAGCCTCCGTGGCTGGGGACCATTCCTGAGAGGTAGGGCTTGAGCTGAGGCCTGACTACTGAGAAGCTGAGATAGCCACACAGGGGACATGAGCCTGTGTGCTGCGGCATCCCCAGAGGAACCAGCAGGTGCAAAGGCCCAGGGGGCACGAAGCTCCATGTCTTCCAGAAAACACCGGTGCTCTGGTTGTCTGGAGCAGAGTCAGGGGCGGCCAGGAGATGCGGGGACGACCCTGAGACAAGGTTGGGGGGCGAGCACAGGGCCTCTATCACAGAGGGTCTCGTGAGCCACGACAAGGAGTTTGACTTCCATTCTAAGAGTAACGAGGAGCCACTGGGGACTTTAGCCAAAGGAGTGACAGGGTGCTATTTGCATGTTTGGAAAATCATGAGGCTGCTGCCCAGGACGGCACAGAGGGAGGCAGAGCATCTGGGCTGCCCTCCATTCTCTCCTCCCGGGGCCCAGGCAGCCTGGTGGGGGTCTGGCCCTGTGCAGCTGGATGCTGCTGCCTGTGGCCTTGGGCTGAGGTCCTCACCTGCCCCGACTTGCCTGAGTCTTCAGCAAGTCTGTGCAGGCTCTGGGCCTCTGCACTGCCACCTTTGGCCGGAGGGGAGCCCCTCAGATGGCTGGAAGGAGAGCTGTCAGGGCCAAGTCTCTGCGAGTAAGGGCCCACCCGGAGCGAACAACCTTGGCCAGGAAGGGATGCGGCGGGCGGGCATGGTGCAGGGGCTCCCACCTCTAGTCCCCGGAGATGGAGATGCATCCTCCCTCAGCGGCCTGGCCCTGCTTCTGACCCCAGCAGAGCACCCTCGTGGCCAGCCGTCCGGCGGAGGCTGCCCACGGCTGCAGCGCTGGCAGGAGGGGGTGGGCAGGCGGAGGACCGAGTCAGGCCGGAGCATTCTCAGGCTGGCTGGGCCAGGGCCCCTTTCTCTCCATGAGATCATATCTGGGTCAAAGAGCATGTAAAGCCGGCAGACCCCAGCGGCCACACAAAGCCCATTCAGCCCGGCCCCTATTCACTCACCCCCTCTCCCCCAGAGCCCGCCCCCCCCCGCGACCCCAGCGCAGGGCTTAAGCCCCAGCTTTGATGTCCAAGAACAGAAAACGGCGATTAAATGTTGTTTTAAAGAGGGAGTGCTTGCTGCTCTCCCATCTGTCAAGAGAAAGCTGAGGCCCGAGGGGGAGGGGCGGGGGGCTGGGGAGCAGCGGGCAGAGAAGAAAGGGGTGGACTCGGTGGGCAGGGAGGAGGGGGCAGAGGCCCAAAACCAGACCAAACAGAGTTTCGGCAAGGGACTGTTTTCCAAGATGAAAAATACGGGGAGCGGGAAAAGACTGTGGGACAGAGACACAAGGGCAAAACAAACCCACACGAGAGGACAGAGCAGGCAGGCTGGGCCAGAGAGGAAGGAGAGCTGGGAGAGGGAACATGGAAGAAGGGAGAGGAGCCGGTGGGCAGGTGGAGGCCCGGGGAGCCCCCACTGTGTCTGCCCTCCTCCCAGGAAGGGCTTCCAGGCGCCCGGGTGACTCCCAGCTCCCAGAGGGTGAGTGTAGCCCCAGGGCTCCCCGGACGGGCCTGCACCCGGTGCGGGTGGTTCAGGCAGAGCCCGGCTCTGCGTGGGGAGGGCAGTCCTGAGAGCTCCCAGCCGTGGCCCCCGGTGCTGAAGGGCCGGCCGGCCTGGGCGGCTTGTGATCGGACCCCAGGAGCTGTGGCGGTCCCCGGTCTCCATGCGGAGACAGGCAGCTTTGGTCAGAGTGGGCAGACAGGCCGGGCTGGGGCAGAGGTGTTGAGCCGGTGTGTCTAGGACTGGGTGGAACTGGGTTTCCCAGCTGCAGCCAGCCAGCCAGGGTAGAGCTCAGCCCAGTGAGAGGAAACAGGCTTTCCTGGGCAGCAGCCTGGGCCCAAGACGGAGAGCAGGCAGGAGGGAACCGCCTTATCGCGGGGCCGCGCTAGTGCCCTTCACCCACTGCCCAGCCCTCCCTCCAGAACAGTCTCCTCTTCCTGTTGACACACGTCTCTGAAGCTTGCTCAACTGCTAGGGGGTCTCAGCTGCTCATTGAAAATGTCTCTGTAATAATAAAAAACCTAACCTGGTACCAGAAGATGACACTCTGTGACTTGCCAGCTGTGGGGTCCCCAGCAGGTTGTAACACAGCGAACAGTTCCAACACCGCCGCTGGGGTGGGCGCTCCCCGAGGGCAGGGCCTCCAGCAGTAACTGGGTGAACGTCCACCTTCTGGAAGGACTAGCCCAACGGGGGCCTGCTTGTATGCTGTGCTGAGGATCAAAGGATGCTCGTGTATTTAACACTGCTTTTTAAAATCAAAAAAGCTTTAGAAAAATATGTTGCCGAGTGGGTATGTGCCTGGTCAACACAGCAGAAGGTGCCCCATAAGTAAGGTTGAATGTGTGTAATCCAGACGTCCTCTTCCCCCACCCAAGAGTCAGCGAAGACAAAGCCCTTGAAAAGAGCGGACACTGCAAGCCAGAGACAACTGAGTTAACTTTATTCTCTTCTAACTGCAGATTCAAGGTATACAACTGAACATTGCTATTTTTCTTATGAGACTTATAAATAAAAATACAAAAAATGTTCACTACAAAAAAATCTACTGTTAGTAGGATGTAAAAAATATTCTCTTTGCTATAGAAGGCACAAACTTCACTTAGTGACACATGGAGAGAGAAAAAAAACCTGCAGCAGTAGATTCCTTTTTTTTTTTCTGTTTTTAAGTCTTGTCAGAAACACTGAAATTACAAAGAAACGCATCCATCTACACGGAACGAAGGCGGATGCGTGAAGCTGCGCGCAGGACCACAGGACTTTGAGTGAACTGCTTCCGGACGAGAACAGAAACTGGCAAGCACCACACATGGGGTCGCGGGGCAGGGCGGGGCGGGAGGGGCGGGTGGAAGGAGAGAGCAGAGCCACTGCAGGGAGAGGGCAGGGAGAGGAAGGGTGGGCGGGCGGGAGAGGGCGGGAGAGAGAGAGATTTGTACAAAATACTAAACGGTAAAATTGAAACGAAATTGGGCAACCTCCTAAAATTAGGCTAAGAGGAGGTGCTGAGGTAGACATGAACTAGAACACCAATGGATCGACACACTGCTCGGTGACGCGTGGCCATCTGACCGGCCCTTGTGCTGTCACCACACAGGACAAGCCACAAACACAAACAAAACAGTAACACAAAATACCCAAACCGAAAGGCTGAGCTTTGCTTGGTCCAGCCGGGCAGCAGGCCCTCAGTGCTTCAACCTACATACATACATTTATTTATTTATTTATACGGGCCGGACGCCATGGTGCGCCACCAGAGCCTCTTCACCTTACAAAGACCATGCATAACGCTATGTGGACAAAGTCTCGGACACCCACCAGGAGGCTGGTACCCTGTCTGCAGAGTGGGACACCAAGGGCTCAGGGACGCAGGGCTGCTGGCCAACAGGCCTGCGGACCATGCACCCCCCTCCCCACCCTCTGCCCGACCCAGCCCCTGGGGTCTGTCTTGCATCCCTCTCCTGGCTGGCTTGGCCTTTCGCCTTTGCCCATCAGTTCCACCAGGTATGGCTAATCTGGCTTTTTCATCCTCCTGCTGAAATACGCAGGTACACACAGCCAAGAAGCTCCAGGGAGAGGGACACAGACGGGAGGGGGAAGGTATGACACAGGCCTAGGAAAAGTAACAGTCTGATTTCCCTCTGCTTTTCTGTCTTACACCCCGTTCCTCTAGCTCTCACTCTTGCAAGGTGTGCAGGGAACTGGCCACAAATCTTCCTGCCTCCCTTCACAGACAGAGTCCAAAGGCTGCACGGCAGTCTTTTAGAAGGAGGCAGGCCAATGACCCTCTCCCTCCAGGGCCTGGACACTCCCACAGCCAGTTGTACCCATGACACCCAGAAGGGCACCACACACTTGTGAAAAATTGCAGCAGTTTTCTTTCTAAACATGGAAAAATTGTTCAGGCACAAAGACTAAACAAGCCCGCGTTGCATCCCTGGACTGTGCTGAATCACTGGGTCCCCAGCCTCCAGACCCTCCCCATATCCGCGGCCTCCTCCCAGCAGCGCAAAGCAGCAATGATATTTACTATTTTATATCTCTTGCTATATATATATATATATATATATGTATGTATATATATCTATATTTGTCCTATATACACATAGGATCTTAATGCTTTGAATGAGCGAAGGCGTGACTAGGGAAAGAGCACGAGTGGAGGGTAAATGTCACCAAAAGCATCAAGGGACACGCCTGTAGGAGCCGAGCACAGGAGAGGGACTACAGGACAGCTCCGCTACGCTGGATAAGGCAGTAAAGTAGGGTTGTCAGCAGTGCCACAGCGAAGGCGGTGGGCGCCGAGGGGCCAGATGGCAGAAAGACGAGGGAGGGGAAACACTGGGCCCTCACCTGGGGACGGCGGCCTCTCCCTTGCGCTTCCCAGGCCCCTTCACCCACGCTCGTCCAGGCCTCCGGGTAATTTCCCCAGAGAGCCTGGCCAGGTCAGAACTCTTTTGTCTTTGTGAGTAGGAAGCGAGGGAAGGAGGCCTGTCGGACTCTCCTCAGGGTGCTGGGCCTCACCCTGGGCCTTCATGCGGGAGGAGGGACGGGCAAGCAGCACAGGCCTTCCCGCCACCCAGTGTCCTTCCCCAGCCACATGCCCTGTCCTCGGTGCCCACCTCCCTCCTCAGATCCCACAGGGACGGTGGGGCCCACGGGTGCTGATGTAGCTCTGTCCCCAGACAGGGACACTGCAGGACGGGCACACACAAGGGGGTGTTGTGGTGGTGATAGTGGATTTTTCTTTTTTTTTTTTCCTGTTCACATGACAAAAGGGAAGGGCAAGGTCCTGCAGAACTGATGAAGGAACTAACAACCATTACAAAATTATTACAATTTGCAAGTATTAGCTCAAAACCTCTCAGTTTTACAAATAGGGGAGGAGACCCAGCGTGCGTGGCAAGGGCAGGGACAGTGAGAGGTGTCAGTGAGGACTACAAACAGTGTGATTTTTCTTTCCTTCCCCACACCAAAGCTGCATGCTATCTTGCTATTAAAATACTGTTTTCTGGGGTTTTCAGATCCCCTGCAGGCAGCCAGTCCCCCTCCTTCCCATTGGGGACGAAGCAGGAGTGCATGATGTGACCGACTGCCCCCCCCCCCACAAATGATTTCACTCTTTCACATTATAAACACGTCTGCTCTTGGTACATAGTTCAAGTTTAACTTTTTTTTTCCTTTCCAAAGCACTAAGTCATTATTATAGTTGCAAAATAGATCCTCCCCACTGTATCAGCCCAATCAACAGTCTAGCGACACAGTCTCCCCAATCGTCCCCCCTGACACACCATTTTTAAGGCCTTCGGATCTGGGGGCGAGGTTGCAGGGGAGGGAGGAGGTGGGTCCGAGGGGCAGGGGGTGGGTCACAGCAGCTCCCAGCCCTCCCAATTCCCTAGATCCTCACAACCCTTCTTCCCAAAACCAGTGCCCTAAACTGCTTTTTCAAATCTAAGATAAAAATGCAGCCACAACTTTCTCCGAGAGAGAAAGGAAAGAAAACAACCCAAGACTCTAACAAATAAAGCATGAGGTGAAGCAGAAGGTCCATCCCAAAGTGAACACAAATATTGCAAATGTGGGCTTTCCAAAACTCAGGGTGGGGAGGCCAGGGAGAGGGGGAGGTGCAGAGCAGCAGAAGGGGAGGCAGGAAGGGACCACTGGACTAACAGAAGAGGTAGCTTTTAGGAAAACAACACCCCCACCCCAGTGCAACAGAACTAAGGCCGGCTCCTCCCCACGCCAGCCGGGAAAGGGGCCGGTTTTGGCGATGATAATGCACACAGAGCTGGAACAGCAGGGTTGCCAGGATCTGAATCCAGATCCCTAGGTCCCAACGACCCAGCAAATTCTAAGAAAGGCGGGATCTTCTGTGCAGTGAACTGATGCTGGGTGCAGGGGACTCTGTGACCCAGGCGGAGCCCACAGCAAGTCCAGAGGGCCACCCCTGCGCCTGCCCCTCACACTCAGGTCCTGAGCGCTGGCTCCTTCTATGCAGCTCCTCCCCGGGGAGGCTGGGTGCCAGGGCTGGGGAGGGTCCTGCGAGCTGAAGTCTATTACCCCCACTATTAACTTACACAAGAAACAGAAAAGAATACCCTCCCCATTCCTCTGACCCCCAACCAAAAAAGAGATACAGGGGTTAAAAAAGCTCATGAGGTCACAAAAAACTGAGGTAATTCAAGTACAATGTGCTAACAGGGAACAGGGGACACGGAAAAGAGGCAAAACATAACACGAGGCCAAAGCATGTTCAACTCCCTCCTCCCTGCAGACTGGGGGCCTGTGAGCCAGGCATTCGGGGCCACCATCCGGACCTGGGTTTTCCCAGAGCTCACGGGGCCTGGGGTCCCCTGGCCCCCTAGGGTCAAAGGGTCACCAGTAGGACGCAGCCACTCCCCCCCTCGCCAGCTGCCCGGACCCCTGGGCAGTGTGTCCCTTCCGAAGCATGCTGCGCCTTTCCTTGGACGGACGAGCCGGTTCATCCCTTCTTCCAGGCCTGTAAGCAGCCTGTAGGGATCTATATTTGTTGGCTGGGTGGGATGGCATATATTTAGTTGTTCTGTTTTCCCATTTTGGAAGCAAGAGCAACTCAGCAGGAGTCTCCCTCCCGACAGGCCTTGGCCAGGGTGGGGCAGCTCCATAACCTGCTGTGTTCTCTGCTGAGGGTGGGAACCGGGATTCCAGACTCAGACACAGCTTCCTCACCAGGGAGCCCGAGGAGGAGGGAGATGCCATCCCATGCACGAGGGGCTGGAGGATCCTGGGGCTTGGAGGACAGGTGTCCAGGGGAGGCCGGAGCAAGAGCTGGGTCAGGGTGGGAGCCACGAGGCCCCTCAAAACTGTGAGGCGACCCCCAGGGCTGGCAGAGCAGGGCAAAGCAACGGATGAACTGAGCTGGTGGGGCAAGGTGCGCCCTCCCCACCCCGACCTGCCCCCAGCCAACTAGAGCTGCCATTCGGGGCGTCAACCTTGGCCAAGCCCTGCCCCCAGGCCTGGAGGAGCCAGTGAGAGGGCAGGTGGAGAGGGCCTGGCTCGGCCCCGCAGACCCCCCACATACCCTAGTCTCATTTCCGGACACAGTGGGAGAGTCTGGGTGCAGGGAAGAGAAAAACACACCACCCTCCAAGCTGAACAAAACCACCCCGCCCCACGGAAAAGCCAGCAGCGTCCAGCCCGCAAGGGAGGGACGGAGGCCCCAGGGATCCGGGCACCCGGAGCCCAGGGGGAATCCAAGAGGCAGCCACCAGGTCTCCTTTCTCTCCTTCTCTTCCTCCTTCTCATGTGCAGTCCTTCTTCGCCGAAGGCCCTGAGTCCTCGCTGCCCCGTGGCGTCCCCGCGTCCCTCACACGTAGCACAGGTACAGGTAAGTCTTCTCTATCC